>RJWJ010012923.1:0-40975 GCA_004363605.1 Indri indri
GAGACCTCACAGAAAGTGACTGCTTACAGTGAAGAAAAGATAGAAAAATTATGGAAAGCATGTGTGAGGACTGGTTGTTGGTTTGAACTGTGCTCAGCCCAACAGCCTCTGGCCAGCGTTTCCTTGGCAAGCGTTTGCTGAGCCTCTGCTGTAGGAGCCTGGGCACAGAGGATAGCAGGGCAGACGCCAGCTTCGCCTTCTTGGCAATCATTCTGCGGTGCGGAGCTCAACAATAGACAAGCCATACTCAGGAAAAAGATAAAACAGGGAGGGAATAGGAGGTACAGGGGCTGTACTCAGAGGGGAAAGCCCTGGATTCCAGAGGTGGGAGGGGCTGGCACAGATCTCTGTTCTCAGGAACAGTGTTCAGGTGGTAAGAGTAGCACGTACAGGTGCCTTTAGGTGGCCTCTGTCTGACATGTCTGGAGACCAGCAAGAGATCAGCATGGTAGGAGTGGAGCAGATGGCACCCAGGAGGGCATTGGCTTACACAGAAGGGGACAGGGTTCCACAGGACATAATGCCTTGGCCCAGAGCCAGGCTTGGGCAAGAGGGGAGCCTTTAGGTGACTATTTTGGTGACCTGGGACATGGTGTGGGGAGGTGGGAGCAGGGGAGGTGAAGATCAGGTGCATCCTGGAGCTGTTTTAAAGATAGAGCCTGCAGGACTTGCCAGTGCCGATGTGGAGTCTTAGAAACCGAGGCGACAGATGATGCTAGGGCTGGGCCCAAACTCCCATACCTTGTGCTGGGGAGCCCGTAGGGAGAGCTGCTTTGGTTTGAGGCCATGTGGAGTTTGAGAGCCTCCTTAGGCATCTGCGTGGAGGACTCTCAGGCATTTTCTAAACTGTCATCAGTCCTCAATTTCTGGGTTGCAGTAATTATGGGCTTTTATTTTTAGAGAAATTCTGACTAGTTGTTTAAGACAAACACAAAAGGCATCTGTAGGTGCTTCCAAACTGTTGTTATTGGAGTGCTGGAATGTTCTGTGCACATGAATGATGTTTTACATGTATAGTTTGCACTTTATATCTGCAGCCCCCAACCCCCAGGCCATGGCCTGTTAGGAAATGGGCCGTGCATCACTGCCTGAGCTACGCACCACCCTCCCCCTACCCACGACACTATACCCCCCCACACCTGGTCTGTGGAAAAATTGTCTTCCATGACACTGGGCTCCGGTGCCAAGGTTGGTGACTGCTGCTTTATATGACAGCTTCTTTTTGCCACAGTGGCAGAGAGGATCCCAGTCCTCCATCACAGTGAACTGTGATGACACCACTGCACTCCAGCCTGGGCAACAGAGTAAGACCCTGTCTCAAACAAACAAACAAAAATTAAACCTAATGTTCCTGATTATGAAAAACACATTCCATCTTTATCTTCTGGGAGGTTTTGGGGGATGGTTGTTTGTTTTTGAGACAGAGTCTCACCTGGGCTAGAGTGCAGTGGCATCCTCATAGCTTCACTGCAGCCTCAAACTCCTGGGCTTGAGCTATCCTCCTGCCTCGGCCTCCCAGAGTGCTGGGACTACAGACGAGAGCCACTGCACCCAGCCTTATCTTCTGGTTTTAGATATTCATAAGGTTCCCTCATAATTATACTTTTTGGATTTGTTCGGTCCTTACTAATATTCATCCATATGCTTTTTGCATGAGTTGATTATTTGAAACTGGTAAAGTCAGATTTTTGTAGCAGAAGAAAAGCCTTTTCTTATTAAAGCAATTTTCAACTAAGACAACTCAAAGATGACTTAAAGGCTCTAGACATTACTGTCCTCTTAGAAAAAATGTTGGAACATGCATGCTAAAAATACATAGTGAGCTCTTTTAAAGCAAATTTGTGTTAAATCAGGGCTATTATAGCTGTTTGCTTCTGACTTTCATTTATATCAATCTTAAATCTTTTAAAAACATATAAAATAAACATATCCTGAATGTAAATGTGAATACAAATTGTATTAAGAAATGAAATTATAAATTATATGTAAGTCCTAACATCTTATAAAATTAGACTTGTTAGCATAGTAACATAAAGAATAAAAATAGCCATCTTGGGAGTCGTTCATTAACTCTTGCTGAGGACACAGGATTTTATAATGAGTCTTCAGTTTGTACTTATTTAGAGGAATCAAATTTGGAGAGAACTGAGAATGCTAGAGGACGGCAGACTCGTTTTGGAAAGTTGTTGCTATAATGAAAGTTACGAAAAAGTAAAGCGGTTTTATTGCTGTTAATTTTCCTTAGTTTAGAAATTGATGCTGCTTTTTTAATTATTCAAGTCAAATGTTTTATAAAATAATAGTATTTTTCTCTTGTATATTTTACATTTTCCACCCTAGAAAGTTTTTTTCATATATTTTTTCAAATTATGAAAGTTATACATGCAACAAAAAATTCCGTAAATACAGAAGAGTATAGAGGGAAAAAATGTAAATTGCCTATTTGCCCACACCCAGAAATAACCTCTTCAACATTTAGGTCGTATCATCCATTTAATTCTTCCAGACATTTTTCTGTACTTGTTGATGAACCTTTGTGCACACCCATCCCATCCATATCACTGCTTCTGTCCATTTGATGACTTACATACCTAGAAGAATCAGCTTCCCACCGTCAATATGTTTATGACTGTTTCTCTTTTTATCTCCTGTAATTTTTATGAATGTGGACACTATGTTAATTGGTGCAGAGGTCTTCATAACTGTTATATCTCGATGGGCACAACATTATTTTTCCTCTTATAAAATGTCCTTTTTTCTGTCTCAGTGCCTTTTTTGCCTAAATTCAATCATGTTTTCTATCAAATTCAGGTTTCCTTGCTTTTTTGTTTGTTTGCCATACATATGCCTGGGACACCTATGCCATTCTTTTATTTTCAGCCTTTCTGAATGATTTGTTTTAATTGTGTTTCTCATATACAATCCAATGGCTGACACTGGGTGTTTACCACATTCCAGATGCTGTTCTCAAACCCTCTGCATGTGTTATTTTACTTAATCCTAACTGTCAGAGCTATCATTAGTTCTGTTTTATACTGGGGAAAACTGATATACAAAGAGTTTTTGAAACTTACGTAGTACTGGAGGTTCTAGCCAGGGCAAGTGGGGAGAAGGAGGGAGGCAGGGAGAGAGGGAGGGTATCCACACTGGAAAGGAAGTGAAACTGTTTACAGGTGCCAGTACGTCGTATGTAGGAGACCCTAAGAAATCTACTAAAAAATAAAAAGCTATTAGAACTAATAACAATTTCAGGAATTCGCAGGATACAAGATCAATATACAAGGATCAATTGTATTTCTATATACTAGCAACAAACAATCACAAATTAAAATTAAAAAATTCTGTTTACGAGTGTTTCAAAAAAGAGTAAAATTCTTGGGAATAAATTTTACGAAAAAAACTTCAAAACTGAAAACCATAAAACTGTCTAAAGAAATCAAAGATGATGTAAATAAATGGAAGGTGGTCAATGTTCATGGATCAAAAAACTTAATATTGTTAAGAGGGCAATATTCCCAAACTGATCTACAGATTCAACATGATACCCATCAAAATCCCAGCTAGATGTTCTTCAGAAATTAATAGACTGATCCTCAAATGTATATGGAAATGCAAGGGATAGCCAAAAACCCAGAATAGCCAAAAACAATCTGAAAAAAAGAAGAAAGTTGGAGGACTCACACTTTCCCAAATCAGAACTTACTGTAGAACTCTCGTACTCAAGCGAGTGTGGTACCAGATAAGGATAGACACATAAACCCACAAATAAACCCTGACATTCGTGGTCAATTAGCATTTTCAAAAAGAGCGTCAAGACAATTCAGTGGGGAACTAACAGTCTTCAACAGGTGGTGCTGAGACAAGTTTATATCCTCATGCAGAGAATGAAATCGAACCCCAACTCCACACCATACACAAAAACTAATTCAAAATGGATCAATGACCTAAATTTCAGAGTTAAAACTGTAAAACTCTTGGCAGAAAACCTAGGAGTCAATCTTTATGACCTTGTGTTAGATCGTGGTTTCTTAGATATGACACGAAAAGCACAAGTGACAAAAGAGAAAACAGATGAATTGGTCTTCACTAACATAAACATGAGTACCACAGATCATGCTATCAAGACAGTGAAAATAATGAGAGAAAATGTTTCCAAATGATATGTCTGATGAGAATTTCTATCTATATTTTTGGGGGTTTTTTTTCCCTCTGCTACTGTCCATGGTTTCATAGAATGTATTTTTAAAAATAATTCTTAGGACTTTTATGCTATTGACTGAATGTTTATGGCCTCCCCCAAAATCCCTATATCAAAGCCTAACCCTCCAGTGTGATGGTATTTGGAGACGGGACCTTTGGGAGGTGGTTAGGTCATGAGGTGGGAGCCCTCGTGAATGGGAGCGGTGCTCTTAGAAGAGACGTGAGAGCTTGCTGCTGCTCTGTGCCGTGTTCCACGTGTGCATTCAGGAAAACGGCCATCTGTAAACCAGGAACCTGGATCTACTGCCACCTTCGCCTCAGACCTCCAGCCTCCAGATTGTGAGAAATTAATGTTTGTTGTTAAAGCCTCCCAGTCTATGCTATGTTTGTTCCAGCAGCCTGAGCTAAGACACCTTACAACGTGATAGTAGAAAGACAGCCCAGTTTAAAACCTTACCCAATTTACACGGGAGCACAGGACTCACCCAGGTGCCCCTTTTTCTTTGAATAGCTGCTTTCTTCTCTTTCTAGAGCTCTGATATCACAGCTTTGCATTCTTGTATTACAGAGGCAGTTGCTTTATTAACTATTTCTTAATTTTGTGCTGAAATTTTGGCCACAGTTTTCATCTCTAAGGCAACATTTTTCTGCTGAGTGTTCATCTGATATTTGTGTTTTCTGTTTCTTTCCCCCTTTTATCTTGAATACCTTTGAATATTTGCAGTACTTATTCTATTTTGATCATCCGTCTTTAAAGCAGATACATTGCTCATGTGGGTTGGCTGTTTTAAGGAGGCTCTGGTGGGGGTGGCTGGCTATAGACTGGTTGAAATTAGAATGCATCCTGTGACTCGAGGTGGATGTGTACATGTGCGTGTGGCTCACCTGTGGTTTCTCCCTCAGCGCTGCTGCCTGCGCTTCTCCAGGCCAAATGGCGCCCAGACTTGGCCTCTGCTACCCATGTCTCTTCCCACCCTTGCTTCTGCAAGCAGGGGACTTAGGGTTTGCACCTCTGTGTGCTCTTCACCTTTGGCAGATACTCATGGAGGCTTCTACTGCAGTGTGCACTGTAGCCTCCTGCTCGCATCCTCCCACAGATGCCCAGGCCCCTTGCCCCCTCCCCGTCACTGATGGCACTCCTCCCACCAGTTCTGTGGTGTGAGATTTAGGAGTTTCCTAGTTTTGCTGAAAATGAAGTTCACGTGTATTTTTGTTTCTTATTTTCCTTTTTGATTTTGAATGATTCCAGCAAAAGGCTGAGGAGATGACAACTTACGCTACCACCTTCAGGACAGGAGCCACCAGGTATCTTCTGGACTGTCACACCCCCAGTAGCCACTACAGCCCCCATTTCTGGGTTCCTCATGTATACACATTTATGATTCCTGAATTTGAATTTTCTTTCATTATTTTTATCTCTAGAAAAATGCTTCTGTTATTTTTCCACACCACTGATTCAGATTCAAGTCTTGTCCTCTATTGTTCAGACCTCCTGTTGAGGTTTGGTTCTGGAGTTGTCTTAATTTCCTCTTTTATTCTTTAGTTGGATTTTTTCCCCCAAAGTATCCTCTCATTTTATGAATACCATGACCTCTTACACTGACCTTTTTGAGGATCTTATTTTTTTTAATTAAATTTTCTTTGGTATGCCACATTTGCTTCGTTCATGGGAGGCTAATTTCTCTGCTTTTCACAGGTAGGTATCTATAGTTCAGAGTTTGACTTAAGTGTCTGGTTATTCTTACTTGTCCGTGTGTTTTTGCAGATGAAGTTCCAGGCTGATCAGTATTGGTCTTTTTGACCATTGTTTTAAAGGCCACTGTTTCATTTTCCCAGGTAGAAATGACAGCCTCCTGGCTGCAGTGCCGTGGGAGTGAGCCGCGTCCTGGTTGTGGTGAGTGGGTGGGGCACGCTGACAGACAGGTTTCCTATTTGTGCATGAGTTTTCACAAGTACACACAGGTAAGGACAGGCCAGCTGACCGGAACCGCTTCTGTTGATCAGGAAGAAAGAAAGGAATTACCTAAGAGTCTGACTGCTTTAAGAGATTTTACTGCTGAGCTAAATTACCCTTCTGTTTTCCTTTTTTCTTGATGCCAAAGTAAAAGACAAGGAAGAAAAAAAAATCATATGTTGCCCAACTCCTAAAACATATCAGTTAATAGCAGGTTGCTTCTTTGACTGCTGGGGTGTGACATTCACTATATGTGACTGGGGAAACAGGGTTGTGTGGTGAAACTGGGCCTTGCTCCCGTCGGGATGTATCCTTTTTGATGTGCCCTTGCTCAGGGCGGGGAGAAGACTTTAACAGTCCTCCTCTGGGAGAGCATTTCACACCTGGCTCCTTTTGCGCCACATCTCAGTCCCCTGTACACTCCACTGGTTTCTCTGTTAGGAAGCTCATCACAGGGTCTGTGTTCTCAAGCCCACCTTCCCCACTTGCGAGAGCTGCTGGGAGGCACAGTTTTTCTTCTGATGAATTTGGGAGTTCAAGTAGGGAACTAGAAGAATAGATGCCTCAGTGAAGTTCTATTTAATTATTTTTCTTCCTCATGAAACCCCATCTGGGCATGCAGAGAGCTGCTGCTGCTGTTACATTGCAGTAGTTGTGCTAACAGCTAGAGCTTGGAAAATTGCAGGAGGACCACTGCAGATTTGGCTTTTTTCTCCCCACTTTTGGAAGCTTTCTTTCCAAGCTAAAGATGTTAAGGCTGTACAGTCCATGGGCATTTTCCAGAGTATACCATGGACTCGTTCAGGTCCGGTCAGGAGACAGAAACTACAACCGTAATTTGAACTGGGAAATTTAATAGAAATGATTATTGACCAGTAACAGAGGATTAAGTACTAAGGGAGGAGAGGAGATACTAAAGAACACAAGAACAGGAGATGTAGGGAGCAACTGCCTCTCTTGGGGCTGAGGAAAAGAATACCCAAGAAAGCAACAAACTTGGAAGAGGCCTCCTCCGCCAAGGCCAAGGGTCAGACCCATTGAATGGTGGAGACGTTCACTGAGATGTCACAGAAACAGGCTGGCAGGCAGGAAACTGCCCACGCTGGGACTGGAGTGCCAGCAAAACTCACAAGATAGTGGGGACCGCTGGCTCTCCTGCACCCAGCTAGCGAGAAAGCTAACAGCCCCCAGAAACTGGAAGACAAGCCCCTTTGTCTTGTCCTGTCTCCCCAGCGCCCTCTACTGGCAAGGCCTGGTGGTGAAAGAGGGATGTCTACAGGGTCCTGCTGTGGTGTCACAAAGCAGGGCAAAGAAGGGCGGATTTGGAATAGAAAAGCAATAAAGAAATAACTGACTCACCAATATTAACAGGTTCAAATTTGGGATTTTAAGTTGTACTGTTTCCTTGAGTAGTTTAAGAGAAACTGTTTTAAAAAGAGCTGGGGTATCAGTGGAGCCGTTGATGCATAAGTTCATTTTTTGCCCACATCTTACGGTAGAGAGGACTTCTGTACTGGTTGGTCTCTTTAGTGCAGGAACACAGACTGCATGGGATTCACTTGTCCCTCTGTGATACAGAACCCTTCCCTGAGAAGCAGAGCAGAAATTGCAGTTAACATCTTTATGCTCTCAAATTCAACACTGGTCTTAATGGCTCGCAGTGCAAGTTGGGGAAGTTTGGGGAACAGTATTTTGGGAACATGTTGTGAGAACCCAAACCCAAGATTTGAAAGTGTGCCAGGATGAGAGTGAAATGCCTATCAAAAATGTCAGTGACCTTTCAAAGGATCTAGGATGAATGTCGCTACAGTTTCCTGTGAGCTTTCAAGATTATTTTCATCGTACAGCATAATGTTATAAAAGGAAATTTGGGGTTGATCTAATTATCAGACAGGAAAAATCTTAAGTAATGAAACTAACTACAGCTTTGAATCTGTATAGGAGTAGGCAAACAGATACATTCAAGGGTCACAGTTTGGCAAAGGAACTGCCAATGGGCCCGTGAGGCAAACAGTTCGCAGGACAAAATCAGGCTGTTGCAAGGATTTTCCCACAGCGCTTAGGACAAGGAATAAAGAAGCACTTTGTTAGGCAAGCTTTCGTAGCCCATTTTCATCTAGATAAAATCTTTAATGGCACTTTTGTAGATGTAAATTTTTAACAATGTGCTTTATGTCTATGCTTGGAGAAAGACTTGAACTCCATGACTAACTGGAAAAATAGAAACGTTGAACAGAAAGTTTTGCTTTTTAACCCATATTTTGTGTATATATATATATATATATATTTTTTTTTTTTTTCCTTTGAGCCAGTGTCTCACTCTCTTGCCCCATTAGAGTGCGGTGGTGGCATCATCATAGCTCACAGCAACCTCAAGCTCCTGGGCTCAAGTGACCCTCCTGCATCAGCCTCCCGAGTAGCTGGGACTGCAGGTGCCATTATTGTTCATTGGCCATTTGAATATCCGTTTCTGAGAAGTGCCTATTCAAGTCTTTTTGCCCGTTTGTCTTTAATTGGGTTGTCTGTTTTTCTCTTATGACTCGTAGATCTATTGGCTACAAGACCTTTGTTGGGTTTTTGTATTGCCAATATCTTCTAGTTTGTGGCTTGCCTTTTTCCTATGTTAACAGTGTCAATTCATCTAATTTGTCAGTCTTTTGTGATTTTTGTGTCCTGTTTGAGAAATGTTTGTCTACCTCAAGCTTTATTTTACCTTTCCATGATTCGTATTGAATTGATTTTGTGTATGTTGTGAGGTTGGGGTCAATGTTCATTTTCTCCCATACGGATATGCAGCTCTTGTGGCACTATTTGTTGAAAAGATCATCCCTCTTGCACTGACTTACAGTGGTGCCATCTCTGTGAATCCAGTGACTGTGGATGTGTGGGTCTGTTTCTGGACTCTGCTGTGCTCCCCTGGCCTCCTTCCCTGTCTTTGCTTCAGTACCACCCTGTCTCAGACTGTGGCTTTAGAGTAAGTCTTGACAGCTGGTAGTGTAAGTCCTCCAGTTTGTTCTCCTTCGGTATTATCTTTACTAGTTGTGGCCTTTGATATTTATATTATTTTTTAATCTGCTTGTCAGTTTCCACAAACACAAGCTGCTGGGATTTTAATTGGAACCACATTGAATCTATGGATCACTTGGGGAGAACTGACATCTCATATGGAGGGATGTGCCATGATCTTAGATTGGAGACTTTTCTCATGGTGTTTTGTAATGTTCAGTACGGCAGACATCTATATATTTAGACTTATTCCTAGATAATTGATTTTCTTTGCCAGTATAAATAGCATTTTTAGATTTACTTCATAAATCTAAAATTTGCAAACTATAGTTTATGGTTAGTTTATAGAACTAGAATTGCTTTTTGGTCTATGTGTCTGATTTTATGCCAGTACCATAGTGGGGTTTTTTGGGTTTTTTGTTCATTTGTTTTTTGTTTTTGGAGAGAGTCTTGCTCTGTATCCCAGGCTAGATAGAGTGCCATGGTGTCAGTCTAGCTCACAGCAACCTCAAATTCCTGGGCTTAAGTGATCCTCCTACCTCAGCCTCCTGAGTAGCAGGGACTATAGATGCGTACCACCACGCCCGGCCAATTATTTCCGTTTTTAATCGCCTGGCTAATTTTTTTCTATTTTTAGTAGAGAGTGGGTCTCTCTCAGGTGGTCTCAAACTCCTGACTTCAAGCATTCCTCCCACCTCGGCCTCCCAGAGTGCCAGGATTACAGGCATGAACCACCACACCCGGCCCAGTAGTGTTTTTTGTTTGTTTGTTTGTTTGTTTGTTTGTTTTCTGAGACAACATCTCACTCTTTTGCCCAGGCTAGAGTGCCGTGGCGTCAGCCTAACTCACAGCAACCTCAAACTCCTGGGCTCAAGCGATCCTTCTGCCTCAGCCTCCCGAGTAGCTGGGACTATAGGCATGTGCCACCATGCCCGGCTAATTTTTTTTTTATATAAATATTTTTAGTTGTCCAGATCATTTGTTTCTATTTTTTAGTAGAGACGGGGTCTCACTCTTGCTCAGGCTGGTCTCGAACTCCTGACCTTGAACAATCCACCCGCCTCGGCCTCCCAGAGTGCTAGGATTACAGGCGTGAGCCACCACGCCTAGCCCCCAATAGTGTTTTGATTACTATAGCTTTATACTATAATTTGAAATCGGGAATTTTGACGCCTCCAACTTTGTTTTTCTTTCTCAAGATTGTTTTGGCTATTTGGGGTCTTTTGTAGTTCCATACAAACTTTACAATCGTTTTTTTCTGTTTCTGTGAAAAATACCGTTGGAATTTTTATAGGGATTGCATTGAATCTGTAAGATCCAATTATATGCTGTCAATAAGAAACACACTTTAGATTCAAGGATGCACATAGGCTGAAAGTGAGAGATGGAAAAAGATATTCATGCAAACAGTAACCAGAGGAAAGCTGGAATGGCAATACTTACATCAGACAAAATATACTTTAAGTCAAAAACTATCTTTAGAGAAAAACAAGGTCATTATGTAATGATAAAAGGGTCAATTCGTCAGGTAGATATAAATATATCTACACCCAACATCAGAGCTCATAAGTATATAAAGCAAATATTGAGAGATCCAAAAGGAGAAAATTGAGAGCAATACAGTAATAGTCTTCAGTACCCCACTTTCAATAATAGATAGAACATCCAGACAGAAAATCAATAAAGAAACATCAGATTTGAACAACACTATAGACCAAATGGGCTTATTCCAAAATATTTCAAGTAATTTGTTGCTGTTGCCAATGTGGTTGTTTTCCTTTATTCTCTTCTCAAAACGGTATTTAATTATATATGCAAAAGCTGTTGATTTTTGTATAACAGCTTTGCCTCAGCCACCTAACTGAATTCCATTTTTTCATAATAGTTTCTAGCTGATCTTGAATTTTTCAAAGTAAATAATCAGATCCTTTGCAAATAATGATAATTTTACTTCCTCCTTTACGGTCTTTTAACCTCTCATTTCTTTCTCTTATTTTGATGTCAGCGTTAAACAGAATTGGAGTGTTGGGAGTGGGCCTCTTTGAAGATGTTAAAGAATCATGTATCTTTTCCTGTTTTATTAAGAGTTTATATCAGTGGCCAGGTGCAGTGGTTCATGCCTATAATCCCAGCACTTTGGGAGGCCGGGCCAGGAGGATGCTTGAATCCAGGAGTTCAGGGCTGCAGTGAGTTACGATCACACCACTGCACTCCAGCCTGAGTGAGAGAGTGAGATCCCATCTCAAAAAAATAAAAAAATATGTGTGTGTGTGTCTGTGTGTGTGTATTTCAAGAGTAGAAGTTTAATTTTAATTTAATCTGATGTCTTCTCACCACCTCAGATTCTGGGAATAATCATAGGATTTTTTTTTCTCTGCATGTCTAGTGACATGATATAGTAATAAGTTTTCTAATATTATGTCAAACTGTTCTTTCTTTTTGAATAAACTTTACTTGGTTATGGTGTATTACTCTTTTAGTTGTTGCTGGCTATACTTGCCAATATTCTATTTAGGATATTTTCATTGACATCCATAAATGAGAATTTTTCTGTAGGGGTGTGTGTGTGTATGTATTTCTTTGGAGTTTGGGCATTATTTTCCTTAAAACAGATTTGGGAGAATTCTGCCCCTACCACTTCCATCCCAGGATTTGGAGAAATTTAAATAGCTTTGGAAATGTCTGTTCCTTCATGGTTTGTGAAAACACCTTATGCTGACAGTTTTTGTGGGAGTTGAGTATGTATTTCATATTTCAGGTGGCACAGGGAATATGAAATAACTTTTGTTACTCAGACATAGGGTAATTAACTTGGGGAAACTTACTTGGTTTAGTAAAATTTTCCTCCAGTTCAGGAGGTTAAACACACACATATGTATATGTGTATGTATACACAAATACCCATGTAACTAAATGAATTTCTGCACCCTAATTTATGAACATTGTTCTGGGTGATGGACATTGCAGGATAATGGGTGTGTCGTGAATGTGCTTGGGTGTCTGCATAGTTAGCACAGGTGGCTTTCATCAGTCTAGTCGGGCAGGCCTCCTGGAGGGAACTCAGGCTGCACAGAGCAGGTGGGCTTGGGTAGGGCTGTGGACCCGACCCCCTGACTGGCTCACAGAGGGTGGCCAGGCAGATGAAGAAGAGGGGCCGGGTAAGGGAATTTCATATTCTCTGTGCCAGCTGAAATACAGGCTCGGCTCCCGCAAAAACCATCAGAATCAGGAGCAGGAGACAGTTTGGGAGTTCAGCTGTTGGTGGTGCATTTCCCATGTGCTAGCCAGGAGATACCAGAATGGAGAAGATGCAGCCCCTGCCCTTCAATTTGCCATGTAGTAGGAGGAACACACCCAACAGGTGAATATGTCAACAGCAACACCAAAGGGCAGTTCTGGAGTCAAGTACCAAGTAGTGGGGTAATTAGGTAGAACTGAGTGAAGTCAAGGGGAACCTCACAAATGAGCTGACTTTTTTTTATTAGCAGATTCTCACAGGTGCTCTGGAGGCTGACAGAAGGGAAGTAAAAGGTAATTTTCCCTAAGGGAATAGCCTAGATGTGCCATTACCCCTGAGTGAGTGACAGCACTGAAGTGAAGCCAGGTGTGGGTTCAGTTTGGGGTTGTATCGTGGGTGTACATAGCCCCCCGGGCCGCAGCCCACCCCCAGTCCTGACTCGACTAGTTCCATAAGCAGGGGGAACCATGAGGGGGGACTGCCATGGGTATCCTGGTGAAAGGGGACGGAGTGCAGGCAGAGAGGATGGCTCTGAGAGAATGTGCCAGGTGGTCACATAACCCAGGTGTTGTGTGTTGTTGGGGCCCATAGGGACGGAGTTGGTTGCAACAGACTCCGTGGTTCCACGATTTCTGACTGGTTACCCACCCCAGGGGATGTGATTGCCCTTTAGTCTGAGAAGCCCTGGTACAGGTGTATCTTCCTCCTCCTCCTCCTCCCAGAGCGCGACATCAGAGTGGGCTTTCCCTGTGAGCCTGTGAGAGATGATGTCAGAGTGACTTCACTCAGAAGAAGTTACTCTTCTGTTGTTTATAAACTGTATTTACAATGTTAGGTAACTTTGTAGCTCACCTTTCCATTTTAAAGAGGTATTCATTGTACTTTATTACAGTGGATTGCAGGGTTTTATTTCTTTAAGTAAGAATTCTCCTTTTAGGAGCATAAACACTTTGTGGGTACACAGTGAAAAAATCTGGTATTTAAACTTCAAGGAGCATAAAGTGCTTGGTAACAATGGAGATTTGCCTCTCTCTTCATTTGCATATATTATTTTTTAATTGCAAAAATGATACATACCTATTGATGAAAAATTCAGGCATTACAGAAGTGAAGAATAAGAAATTTCTTGCTCCACCCCACCTCTGCTCAGTCCTTTAATGGTGGTTACCTTTAGATATTTGGTGTACAGCCTTCCAAACTTATTTTTACTGTATATAAATATATACATGAGCTAAGTGTGTTTTACAAAACGGAATTATTATATACACTGTATGGAAATGGAGACCATTTTTTCCCTCTGTACGTTATGGACTTTATTCCATGATAATACATAGAGAGTTCTGTGTTCTTTTTAGGAGTTGCATAATTTTCAGCTATAGATTTACCATTATTTAATTTACCGATTCTTTAATGAGTTCTTACATACTGAGTTCTGTGCAGTTGTGTGAGACTATCTGCAGGAAAAAAGTTCTAGAAGTGGAATTGCTGGAGCAAAGGTAAATGCACACTTTAACTTTTGAAATGTTTTCAGATTATTCCCCCAAAGGTCATATACAGCAACGTCCATGCTCCCCAGCACTCTGTGGGAGTCGCTGTCTTCTCACAGACACACCAGTGTTGGCATCACCATTCTAACCCTCTCTGATGGGTGAAAAATGATTTCTCACTGTTTTCATTTTTCTCCTTATTAGAGAGGTTTAGCACCTTTTTAAATGCCTAATAGCTATTTGTACTTCTTAATTCATAAGAGCAAAGTAAAAGATAAATTACAAATTTTTTCAGCATGATTTTAGATTGTAACTTTGTTAAATGTCTTTCTATTCAGAAGTTTTTCATTTTTATTTAGTCAAATCTGTCTTTCCTTTGTGCTATGCTTAGGAAGACTTTACCTTTCCTGAGATGGTACTGATTTCTTCTCTATTTTATTATAGTCTTTAGTCCACTGGAATTCATTTTTGTGAATAGATATAATAGGGATCAAACTTCATTTTTCTTCTAAATGTAGAGCTGATTAACTCACCTAATTTTTGAACAGTCCACTTTCTTCTCACTAATATGAAATGCTACCAAATAATAAATTATTCACTGAGATCTTTGGTAAACAGAGACCACAGGAATCAGCTTTTTAGTAAATATCAAAATTATTTGATAAAATGCTTATCAAAACTAGAAATGGTTTCCTTAGCATAAAGCTACAAAGAAATATGGCTGAAAATACACTAAGAGTGTAAGATTGAAGGAGTATTTTTTTGCTTTATTTTGGTATCAGTTTCTGAGCACAGACTCCTTTATTTGCTTTGTGATAATGTGTTAACTCTTGCACACTAGAAGGCAAAGTGAAGCAATAAATCAAATAAGATCTTATATATGGCAAGTAGCTTTATGCACAGTTTCCATAAATCCTTGTTAGTCATTCAGTCCTGATGATGTTTTCCATCTCTCTCCTCACAGCCTAAATGGGATGGCCAGGTATTACTGACACAAGTTTGGACGCGTTTGAATCTGTTAGAATGTGACTACTTCGGACTGGAGTTTCAAAGCATGCAGTCCTACTGGGTATGTGCTTTTGATTTGTTTTTAGAAACAGGCTGAGGTATGTTGTAGAATGTTTATGATGTGCATGGTGCACAGAGAGCCTTTGGGGACCTACTGTAATGATATGAGCAAGATATAATTTGCACATCATTATCAAAGCCATGCTGTTAAAATATTTTATTGTTAGCTACAGGGAGTATGTTTGCCTCTAATCTAAGCCTGAATTTTCATCCTCCCCAAATTCGTTTTGTCCATTAGCACATGTGCCAAGGAAATTCCTTCATAAATTATAAAAGCAACCTCTAATACATCCTGCATGAAAATCATTTTGAAAGTGAATTTTGAGCAAACTTAACTGGTTATGCTTCATTTTACTTAACAGACGTAACCTTAAAAAGTGTGGGGTTTTAATATTTATAGATAGGACTATTTTAAAGAAGCCTACATCGACCCATTAGTTCAAAAAACACATCAGTGTTACAAGCTCTGTTTGGCCTTTCAAATACCCTTAGCAGGAGAGCCGTATTTACCCAAGTTTCTCTACTCTGATGACACAGCATGCCTCTTACACAGTAGCCTTCCTTTCAATTTGTTGTTTCCAAATGCAGTATATGCCAAATATTTGTTTGGTGTTAACAATATCCCCCCAGATAATTATTGGTACCCATTCTGTGCATATCAACAGCTACATTCTGTTTGGGTGAATGGAGTGTCCAGTGTAACAGCAGCCTTAACAACTTCCCACGCTTCCTGAAGTGTCTTTCATCAGGATTCTACTTGTGTGTGAGGGGATTAGAGTCAAAATGTTCCTGTCATAAAAACTTCTCTTCACTGTAAACATTTTTGTATTTTGTAGCATACTTATTAAATAGAAAAATTATTTAATAGTCTTGATCTTCTGTTAAACTCTCTTTAGATTTGGCTTCAACCTATGAAACCCATCATCAGGCAAATACGAAGTAAGTCCTTTGCTTAACTCCTTAAACTGCCGCTCATTTAAGGTGCTTTGTCTTGGGATGTTCAAATTCAAGGCATATTCCGATGTTCGTTGTTGCCACTGTGTATGAATAGCAGTAAAGTCATCACTGCCATCAGATAAACTTGGAAGTCATTTTGCTGTTTAGTTTTAAACTCAGTAAACCAGTTTGGGAGGGGTGGGGGCAGTAAATTAAATTAGATGGTTCTAAGTGACTTTCTTCAAATTTGGAAGTAACGATATGTACTGTTGATATCATCTTAATTCTTGGACAGTATGCAAAAATAAGTATGCAGTTTCACTTCAGGTTATTAAAAGACATTGAGAGTCCTCTAAGTAGCATTAAGTTTAAATTTTTTCTTTCTATAGGGCCAAAGAATGCAATGCTTCGCCTAGCTGTAAAATTTTTCCCACCTGATCCTGGTCAGTTGCAGGAAGAATATACAAGGTAAAGAGCTCACAGGGGTCTAGAACTGTTGACAGCAGGGGGCTTGTATTCACCTGTTGTCTTCCACAGCACATGGCTCATTGAAAGAATGAATGAGCTGAATATACACAAGAAAATTGTAATAAATGCAGAGTAGTTAAAAGGAGCATTTTGGAAGTTGACTCTTGCACAAACACAAATGTGACTAGGACTTAGGAGAAAAGTTTTTCTATAAAATGGAATGGATGTTAGGGTAATTTGAACCAGTATTCTCCAAATGAGCATAGCTTTATGCACGTTCATAAAGTCCCTGGGGATCTTCCTATGTATGTACTTATTTGTCAACAAAATGCACTTAACTGGCAGAAGTGCCCAGTGTGATCGTCCTTGTGAATATATGGAGAAGGAATATTTTAGGTGATTTCTTTCGTGCTACTCTTGAATTCAAGCTGATTCTTTGCAGAAATGATTGAAAAAAAAAAATGTTAACAATTGTTTCGTCTGGGCAGTAGGATTACAGAAGTATTTTCCTTGTATTTTTTTGATACATGTATTTTTGATACATGTATCAATTTTATAATGAAGAATAAAGCAGTAACCTAAAAACCAACTCAAAACCCAAGGTCAGATATAAGATGAAAGAGAACCATGATGTTGTAGTTGTAGCAGAATGACTTTTTAGCCTTCCTGGCTAAAAGTGGATTCATAAATGAATCACAGGTGTCTTATGAACTCCCTCTTTTTTTAATCCGCCCCCGTACCCTGCCAGTGCTGCAGCACTAAGGTCAGAGCAGGAGGCAGGTACCTCCCTGTTAAAGGTTTTTATAGGTCATTGTAACGTCACAAATCACTGGATGTCAGCTGCAAGGAAATGGAGAGATCACATTAGTTCAGCCTCTCGTTTTGTAGGTTGAGGAAACTAAACTTCAAGGATGGCAAAAGAGTATTTTTGTGAATGAACACAGATTTTATCTTAATAGTATATTAAATGCCTGACATTTACCAAAAAAAGTCCCTTTTGAGGGAATCACTTTCAAATATATGTAACTGAAAATTATGGGTGACAGAGAGTGTCCCCTAATTCAGGATCCTGGGTCTAAGTCTTAAGACTCATAACAGGAAGTCAGTTTTATAGTTACTCCCTTTTGCCCTATTTTTATGCAGAAGGTGCTATTTTTTATTTATAAAAAAGTACATGTTTTGGTAAAAGAAAAAAATTTTAAATAAAGCCATGTAAAAAGTAAAAGTTCTCTATCACCACCCACCCACCCACCCCACTTTCTGCAAGTACTAACACTTGAATGTGTATCTTCTAGATAAATGCACAGATACACAATACACATGTAAACATAAGACCTTAAAGAAATTATTATGTTACAAAGTAGTATCAAATGGTACATACTGAACTATGGGGTGATTTTTTTTCCCTCCACTTAATAGCATACCATGGACACCTTTCCATATTAGTATATATGGCTGTAACCTAATTTATTTAACCATTCTCATGTTTGTGCATGTTTGTATTGTTTCCAATTTTTCTCTGTTATGCTGCAAAGAAACATCATTATCCACATACCTTTGTACTGGAATATTACTGTAGGAAAGATTTGTAGAAATGGATTGCTGAGTTAAAGGGTATGCATATCTTAATTTAAGAGAATTTTTAATAGGTTGCTTAGAGTATAAATTCCAATAGAGTCAGGGAGTTGGTCTTGTTCACCATTGTATTTCCAGCTCCAGGAATAGTACCTAGAACATAATACATACTCAATAATTATTTGTTGATGGAGTAAATTAATATATAAATACTTTTGAATTTACCTTTTCCTGTTACATTCTCACTAATGATATTCCAGAGAGTGCCTGTTTCTCAGATCCTAGCCAAGACCAAATATTATCAATCTGTTAAAAAATTTGACAACCACATTTTAAGTTGTGTCTTAATCATATGTTTCTGTTGTTTCATCCAAAATTGTGTATGCAATTTTGTATGTGTAATAGGAGTAATATGAATTTGTGAACTTCCTCCTTGAAGGTATTGCTACACATAGTATAATTACATACTATATGAAATGCCTGAAAAGGCTAATTTTACTTTTCTGTTGTTTGTGTTGGAGTGCCTCTGTGTGCTCAGCACTTTCTGTGTACTCTGCTATGTGAGACTCAGTCTGCTGAATTGGTTTGTCATCTGACCTTTACTTGGTGACCAAGTTGCGTGACAGGCCTTTTGTGACTTTGCCTATTTTGTGATGGCCCTGCATTTTGCTCACTGCTGGGTTGCTGCTGCTTCCTGGGGCTTGTTTGCTCTCTTGCTGCAGAGACATGTCTGTATTATGTTCACCGAACATTTGATTTGAGCCCTGTCTTGTTTTTAACCCCCTTCTAGATACTTGTTTGCCTTGCAACTTAAGAGAGACCTGCTGGAGGAGCGTCTGACCTGCGCCAGCACCACCGCGGCCCTCCTCACGTCCCATCTTCTGCAGTGTTAGTATCTAGGATCTGCGTCTGCTGATGATGTCACAGGTGCACCAGCCCTCAAGGACTGTACTTAGGTGCTGATGCACATGCGTAGTTAGCGAGTGGGATCAAGAATGAGGTATTTCAATCCCAGTACTTTTATGTAAGCTGAAGAGTTAACTTCTGCAAAGGGAACTCCTTGAGGCACACAGTCTCCACCTAGCAAGCAGACACTCAAGGCCATTCATTCCTTCGGATTATCTCCATGTACGCCTTTATGCATTTTAACAACAATACATTTCAGTCATATCAACCAAACTATCAGCACACCCTGAAAAGGGCCTCATTAGGATAAAAGTTATGATCGTTTATGATTAGTTAAGCATTAACCATGAAGGAAAAGGAAAACATTGCTTCAGTATCTCACATGGATCAAGAGATGGTTCAGAAGTATGTGAAGGATTATAGTTACTTCAAAAATAAACTGTGAGAAATGTTAAGAGGTTTGGAGAAATGGTTGTGTGCCTTCCTGTGGGCTTACAAAGCCAGCAACTGTAGGAATAGAAAGAAGGAAATACATTGCGTCTGGACTGAAGGCTGAACCACAGTTTCCTAGCACAGAACTAATGTTTCTGAAATTTGAATGCAAGAAATATGACGTAGAAAGTTTCAGAAATTTTAGGAATTAATAAGTGTATGGGTTATTTGTAGTTTCCTTGATTCTTCCCCAGACACACCTTCTTGAAATGCAAATTTTATCATGGGTTTCCCATCCTGCACCATGGGACTTGTTGACTATCATTAATAAAAGTTTTCACAATGAATTGAGTTTTTTTTTTTTTCATTTGGCCTGAAGACTTGTCAGGTAGACAGATGGCTTTTCAGTGTGTTCTTTGGAACTGTTGTTTAGTAGTGTCACTTGCTTAAGGGTTCTGTGTGGTTCAGTGGGACTGTTAATTGTAATAACTTGTCCAGCTGTAACTTTTACCTTAGACATTTGCTGCTTAGATTGAAGGACCCTAAAGATACACAACAACTAAATGCAGTCTGTGATTCTGAACTGGGTCTTTTGATATAAAAAAAAAAAATTGGGCAGTTGGTAAAATGTGAACCAGGTCTGAATAGGGTAGAGCAGCAGATCGTGGCCCCTTTCCTGATCTGAGTGGTTTCACTGTGGTTGTGGTAAGAATGTCCTAGTTTGTGGGAAATCCAGACTACAGTGTGACAGGCACTGTGTTGGCAATTCACTCTGAAATGGTTTGAAGGGGAAAAGCTCTTGTACTGTACTTGTAACTTCTCTGTGAATTTGAGGTTGTTTCAAAACAGTATATTGCTTTAAGTTATTGGACTTTACTACTGTTTTTAAAACATTTATAGCCTTAAAATATATGAGATGAGAAAGCGACGTTATTCCTCAAGAAATTTGAGTCCGGGCGCGGTGGCTCACTCCTGTAATCCTAGCTCTCTGGGAGGCCGAGGCGGGCGGATTGTTTGAACTCAGGAGTTTGAAACCAGCCTGAGCAAGAGCGAGACCCTGTCTCTACTAAAAATAGAAAGAAATTAATTGGACAGCTAAAAATATATAGAAAAAAATTAGCTGGGTATGGTGGCGCATGCCTGTAGTCCCAGCTACTCAGGAGGCTGAGACAGAAGGATTGCTTGAGCTCAGGAGTTGGAGGTTGCTGTGAGCTAGGATGACGCCACAGCACTCTAGCCCAGGCAAGACAGTGAGACTCTGTCTCAAAAAAAAGAAAAGAAATTTGAGAAACCCTGAAGGAAAAAATGATTTAAAATACATTATCCTGAAACAAATAAAATACATTATCCTGGTGACAGTAGTCTTAAGACAACTTATGTATAAAATGTGGTTTAAAAAAAATAATAAACAGGCCAGGCACAGTGGCTCACACCTGTAATCCCAGCACTCTGGGAGGCCAAGGCAGAAGGATCGCTTGAGCTCAGGAGTTTGAGACCAGCCTGAGCAAGAGCAGCAAGAGCGAGACCCCGTCTCTACTAAAAATATTAATAGAAAAATTAGCCGGATGTCATGGCACCTGTAGTCCCAGCTACTGGGGAGGCTGAGGCAGGAGGATCACTTGAGCCCAGGAGTTTGAGGTTGCTGTGAGCTGTGACAACGCCACTGCTACCCAGGGCAACAGGTGAGACTGTCTCAAAAAGACAAAAAAAAGGAAACTTAACCCCCCTTCTCATTCCCCTCTTCATAGTAAATAAAAATTTTTAAAAAACCAGCTACATAAATAAACACATTAAATTCACAGCTCTGTGTTTGCCTCCCAGAGTCATTCATCAGGGTCTTTGTTCTTTGAATCAGGCAAAATTCTCTTCACCTGCCTTTATATTTGCCTTTTAACAGCATAAAATATTTGGAAAAATAAAATAGAAACTCTTGCTTTTTTAGGAATATATTATTTTACTACAGATTTAGGATAATTTCTTTTTACTCTTAATTTATGCACTGACATATACAAATGCTTATAGTTTATTTAAAAATTAGAATTACTGATTTTTGTTATCTCATCTCAGCGGAAATAGGAGATTATGATGAAACCCTGGATCGAGAGCACCTCAAAGCCAATGAGTATCTGCCCAGCCAGGAGCACTGTCTCGAGAAGATACTGGAATTTCATCGGAAGCACATGTAAGTCCGTAAGAATTGGCTCCTGACACATTGTTACCACAATAGTGACTAATACCAGTATGACCAAAAGGGAGCTGTTGTCAAGGCTTCTGCGAGATTCTGACTGGAGTGAGGACTGTTGCTCCCTGCAGGTGACGGGGCCCACACGGAGGTCACGTCCTGGCCTAGTGCTCCCTCATGCCTGCCAGATGTGCTGCTTTAGGAGGGGCCAGCAAGACATCCGGCCCAGAGAGGAGGATGCTAGGGAGCAGGACTGGATGGCTGGTGGTCCCCTGCAGCCTGGCAGGAGCTGTGCTGTGGCTCTGCAGTGTAACAGGAGGGTCCTTGACAAGGAAGCAGCCGCTCTGTGGGAGAGGGGGACAGGATCGTGTGGGGCTCAATGGCATCTGTCTGTGTTGAGCGCTGGCAGCCATGCTCTTTGACTTACTATGTTTCCATGTCTCCGAGACTTGACACTGGTCCGTTTTTCTGGATTGAAGTGAAGGAGACCTGCAGCAAGCGTGCTAGTGGAGGATGGATTGAAAGATGCCACGGGAAAGGGCTGTAGGCTGTGGCAGAGGTGGCTGGGAGCTTTTCCACCACAGGGAGAGCTGACCTGGAGAAAGTCACTCTGGAAGACTTAGCCCTGCTTTACAAGGGAGCCTGTCGAGATGCGAGTTTATTTTGTCAGGTAATGCCATGTATTAAGGAGTTAAAGCTATACTGGAATCTACTGACAGCTGCCCTTTGACACCGTCAGCCAAGTTTCGAGTGCCAACTACATATCCGTCACTGTAGTTGTCAGCACTTGGGGGACTGGTTTGAATAGCACGACCAAGATTCCTACCTTCATGGACCTCACTGCTCACAGTACTTGGGGAGTACCTTTGTGTGCCTGGCATCGTGGCAGACACTGGGTACACAAATAGCCCTGCAAGTGGGGATGTGGCATATAGAGAAAGCGTAGCTCGTGCACGGTGAGCTAAACAACAGACAGCGCCTACCCGGGGGGCAGAGGGTGGTGCAGTGAGGGTGCAGGAAGGATTGAGAAGGTGCTCAGGGAGACTTCTGCGGAGCTAAGCAGGGTGGGGGAGGAGGCATTCCAGGCAAAGCACCAGCCTGGGAAGCGGGGGTGGGGTCCAGACTGAGGCTGACAGTTTAGTTTTAGTTCACAGGCTGGAGCAAGTACAAGTGCCAGCGGATAGAGCAGGCGCAGTGGTGGCAATTGCGGACAGCGCCACAAGCATTTGTGTGTGATCTTTAAACCCTCCACAGGGCTTGTGCAGAATCAGACTGAGCTTGCTGTCTTGGATGCTACAGTGTGGGGCACCTCTGTGTGTCAGTGCTTTGGCTTTGAGGCCACATGCCTGGTCTGACCTCAAGGAAGCTGCTGTCTCAGTGCGTGTTAGAGCTCTGGCTCCATTTTCCTGATGTCCTTGACTTTGCCTCTTTCACACGTTGCCTTTACTCTGGTTGGTAGCAAGGAAGGTGCACCTGTTCTGAGTGTCACATCCAGACCCTGACAACCTGTGGAGCAAGGGTCCTCTCCGAGTGTCAGCCTGAGTGACAGGCCCTTCCCAGCAGGAAATAGTCACTGGTTCGGGATTTGTTCCTGGAATCGAGGAGAGGTTCCTCCCTGCTGAGACACACAGAGCAGGCTGCACGTGAGGAAGAGTAGATTGGGCACTATACTGGGAAGTGTCCAACTGAGGTGACAGCCCCAGGGGACAGATGGATTTGGGATGCTGGGGAGAACATTGTCAGTAGTAGGCCGTGTGAACCTGTGCAGTGGTAGGTCACTAGGGAGCGGGTAGACACGGAGCAGGAAGAGAGATGAGCCCAGGAGGAACCCCTGCAGAACTAGCCTTGAGAGGCTAAGTAAAGAAGCACCCACAGGGGCCCTGAGCAGCCAGGAACGTGGGGGGCACAGGTGCTGGTAGAGTGTTTCAGGAAAGCAGCCGCAGCCCCTTGGGTTGAGGCTTTCCCACCAGGCCTGGGAGGTGAGGACAGGAGCATGTCTGTGAGCTTGGCAATGTGGGGGTGCCTGTGGCCTTTGGCAGCTTTGGTGAGTGTTGAGGGTGAGTTCTTGGTTCACACACACTGAAAGTGCGGTGAAGAAGTGTCACATTGAGAAGCCCACCTGTGGAAGGGAGCAAAGAATTAGACCTCAAGGTAGCTATGCGTGTGTGGGTATGTTCCTATAGGTACATGTGTGCCTATGTGTGTCCTTTTGCATGCATTGTGCATGTGTTTGGGTGGCTTGGGTGTGCATGTATGTGTTTGTGTGTGTGTCGTGTACTGTGGTCATGTGCATACACACTTGTGCCTGTGCATGTGTGTGCCTCTGTTTGAGTGGTATATATGTGCTTGAGATTGTGTGTGTGTCTTAAGGTACATGTTTTAAAAACTCTAGAAAGCCAGTAGGAGAAGGGTAAGTCCAGTGCTCTGCCTCATACAGGAATACGGCTGGACTCTGCGGAGTGAGCCTGGAAGCAGTAAGCTCGGCTCTGTCTCTGGGCACTCACTGTGTTAATACACTAACTGGATCTACCACAGTCATCAAAAACTTAACACACATGCTTTTCTTTTAATCGCTTTTTGTATAGGCTTTTCAAAAGACAATTGATATAGTTTGGATACATGGCCCCTCAGAATCTCACGTTGAAATTTGATCCCCAAGGTTGGATGTGGGGCCTGGTGGGAGGCGTTTGGGTCATGGGGGCAGATCCCATCATGAATGGCTTGGTGCCCTCCTGCAGGAGTGAGTTCTGTCTGTTAGTTCATGTGAGAGGTGGCATTTAAGAGTGTGTGGGCACCCACTCTGGAGTCTCGCTCACTCCTGCTCTTGCCATGGGACACGCCTGCTCCCCCTTCTCCTTCCACGCTGAGTGGAAGCTCCCTGAGCCCTCACCAGAAGCAGATGCTGGTGCCATGTTTGTACAGTCTGCAGAACTGCGAGCCAGATAAACCTCTTGTCTTCAGAAGTTAACCAGTTTCAGGTATTTCCTTTATAGCAACACAAAATGGACTAACACAATATTATACCTTATTTTAATCATTATAAATTTCTTACCTTGTCTTATGATTCTCATGATTCTTCCGTAACCCACTGGAAATACCATTGTAATCACTGAACAGAATATTAAGGAAGTGTTTTTCTTCACTTTGCCATTTTTATTTTGAATCTTTGAGATTGAAGAAAAAGACTTGAAAGTTGGCCAAAGTTGGAGGTGCATAATGGTCGCTGGTTGTGTAGATGTACAAAGTTAACGCAGAAATAAATAGCTAAATATCATCTGTCTCTTCTTTCAAATGGAGGTTTTCTAACTTCTGAAGATTTCTAAAGTACGTCCTAGGTTTCTGAAGGTATAAGTTTTCTTCAGACACCAAATTCGTGATTCCTCTCCATAAGTGGATTATTGGCCTATACGTTGAAAGGTAGAAAGTTGTATTTAAAACAGACCATGAAAGCGGGACCTCTCCATCGTTCCGATCTTGTGGGTTTTGTTTTTTTTTTTTTTTTTTTTTTTTTTTGAGGCAGAGTCTCGCTTTGTTGCCCAGGCTAGAGTGAGTGCCGTGGCATCAGCCTATGACCTTGTGGGTTTTAAGCAGGAGGTGTCAGAGAAGTACCACAGGGATAACTGGCTTGTGGCGGCCAAGCATTCATAGCGACGTCGCTTTTTGATCCTTCGATGTCGGCTCTTCCTATCATTGGGAAGGAGAATTCACCAAGCATTGGATTGTTCACCCACTAATAGGGAACATGAGCTGGGTTTAGACTGCCATGAGACAGGTTAGTTTATCCTGCTGATGATGTGTTGTTTACATGGTAATCCTGCTCAGCATGAGAGAAACCACAGGTTCCGACGTTCAGTGTATGTGCTTGGCTGAGGAGCCAGTGGGGCGAAGCTGCCATCCGTAGGATTATGACCAAACACCTCTAAGTCAGAATCCTGCCCAGGCAGAACGATGCGGCAGCACCGCAGAGCCTCAGATGGCCTCAGAGCCCA
Organism: Indri indri; assembly: GCA_004363605.1. Classification (NCBI taxonomy): domain Eukaryota; kingdom Metazoa; phylum Chordata; class Mammalia; order Primates; family Indriidae; genus Indri; species Indri indri. Next base: position 25,442 of record RJWJ010012923.1, read on the forward strand.
TCCCCTGCTATCCGGTGCAGAGCACCTCTCATCCTGGGAAACAGGATGCGGCCAGAAAGGCAGCCACCCCCTTGCCCGCAATGTAGTGCATGTTCGTGGAGAACCTGGTGCTAAACCATTCACAGATGACCTACTTCTGGGTCAGGGTTCATAGGTAGCAGAGCAGCTCCTTCACTGCAATCTATTGAAAGTCAGCCCTGGACATTTAAAAAAAAGAAAAAATCTTCACTAATAACCTTACAAATAAATGCAACTTCTAGAATTAGGACTTCTTGGAAAGTGGTTATGCCACACACTAGGATGTTACTTCGTGTTGACAATGATTTATTAAAATAAGAGCTAATAGTCAGGTGTCTATATCACATTCAAAGAATGTAAATTTTAGGCAAAGAATAGAAATCACGAACTGCATAACCCAAATAATTGCATTATTCCTCAAAGATTCAAAAGTTTAGGCATTTGGAAGTAAGCAAAGGAAAAAAACTATTAATGCACGATCCCACATGTAGGATTCAGGCATTGAACGTGGTGCCCTAACGGGAACGTCTTCTCTTCGCACCAGCTGCAACTTCGCGTGAGCGTCACTTTTCTGGAGGCTGTTCAGTGGAGTGCAGGCTGTGCTCGCTTTCCTCTTCCTCTGATGTGACCATCAGGCCTGGACTCAATAAGCTTACTACGTGCTGGAAGACCTTTATGTGGATAGAACCAGTTGTTCATTTGATTGTATAATTCTTATAAAAGTGGTTTTGTTTTTTTTTCTCGTGAGACAGGGTCTTGCTCTGTTGCCAGGGGTAGAGTGCAGTGGCATCATCATAGCTCACTGTAACCTCAAACTCCTGGCCTCAAGCGATCCTCCCACCTTTGCCTCCGAAAGTGCTAGGATTACAGGTTTGAGCTACCGCACCTAGCCCAAAAGTGTATTCTAATAGTTAAAATTGCACATTATGGAAATACTTTTTAAAGCATTAAAATGGGTTTAATAAGATACCAATGTTGTCTGTGGTATTTCTTCTGATTTAATGTTTGTCTCTGTATATAATGTTTGCATATAACCTTGTCACTATCAAGAGCAAATCGTAAGACTGAGTATCTAATGAATGCAGAGGAAACATTCCACCTAGTATGAAGTGAATTACAGAAGAGAAGGAAATTGCTGGTTTCTTTGGCCTGCATGTTTGGTATGTTGTTTTTGTAGTGGGTAAATGTACACAGGTGGTGAATGATCTACCCTCTGAAAACACAAAGCCTTCCTTGTCTGTTTATTTTGTTTGTTTTCCTGATCACTTCTATAATACATTTTGGCTCTTTCAGAAATTGAGTGTTGTTAGTGATGTGATCATACTGTCCTTCATTACAGGGGCCAGACGCCTGCTGAGTCAGATTTCCAGGTGCTTGAAATTGCTCGAAAGTTGGAAATGTACGGCATCAGATTTCACACGGCTTCTGACAGAGAAGGAACCAAGATTAACCTGGCAGTTTCCCACATGGGTGTCCTCGTGTTCCAGGTAGGCCAGGGGACAGGCAAGGGGTGGTGTACTGCAACCTGGTGGGGCTCGTTTTTACAGATCTTGGGAGATGTTTATTCAGATGAATAAGGTCTTGGGTTAGGAAGGGGAGCTCTGTGTGTCGTCTGATCTGACTTTTTAGTCAGCGGGAAAACAAGTGTGACCCTCACTGTCATGGAGCCCACTGCTTCCTGACTGACCCTGCCCCCTGTCCTGCCCACCGATGCCCACCCTTGGACTCCCCACTGCCTCCCACCCCACTAGGACTGCCCGTCGCCCTCCAGGGCTGCCCACTGTCCCTGGGGACTGCCCGCTCCCTCTTGGGGCACCCACTGTTCCCTGCCCTCTTAGAATTCCAGACTTCAACTCTGGCTCTTCCCTGTGGAGCAGTCTCTGTGGTGTGGGCGTAAACTGTGTGGGACTATGAGAGCTTTGTAACGGGTCGCAGTCGTCACTTAAACAAAACAGAATAGACTAGAAAGTATCAGAGGGCTCTGTGTGTGAAGAGTCAGTGTTGTATGAGTGTGATGCGAAGGGACATAGTTCTCTTTGTGGTTATGTGTGTTCTGGCATTTGTGATGTCAAAGAAGTTTGACAGTTTGAAAGCTTCTCCTTGGATGGCACAACCTAGGAGGAGTTTTTCTCCTTTTCCAGGCCCTCCACCTCTGTGAAGACTGGTGAGAGGCTCCCAGAACCCTCTCTTAGCACACTAAATGTGTCCCGCTCCTGTGATCCCCTCCTTGTAGGAGCACTCTCATCACTGGCCCTTGTAAAATTTTGTGCCCCTGATTGACTTTCTGAGGAGGTCTGCTCTGTGCTCAGTGTCGTGGGAGTTTCCGTGCGTGGGGTCTGGGACCAGGTGCCTGCACCTGTGGCTCTTTTCGTCTGTGGGCTCCTTTTAACCTGTGATCACTTGAAACACTTGGTCTCATTCAGGCCTACCTGATCAATCCATGCTTGTTTCCTTTTTCTTTTCCTTTATTTTTGTTAACCTAGCCATCAAATTTCAGTTTCCTGTCAGAAAAAAATTAAATTTTGAACCTAGAATGTTAATTGTGTTATACGCCATACTCAGTATGATCAGAGAATAGTAAACACCCAAACCATGCCTGCACCTGCTGATAACGGTTCCCACCTGGTGCAGGGTTTAAAACCACACATCCAAACTGAGCCCTTGGCATATTTCCAGAAAAAGACAAGTAATTTACAGCCTGAAGAAGTTGGAAAGGCAAGGGAAGAGAGACTTCAGATTAAAGATAAGAGATCGAATACATTCATTTAGTTTTACTCCCTCAAAACTGCCATCAGAATGACAGTGAAGGAATTTTTTTTAACATTTAAATCCATAAGAACGAAGAGTAGAAAAGCAGACAGGAGAAGATGAAGGATATCGGCAATATATTGGAAGCTGGGAAATGAAGAGATGCGTGGGCACTGACTTTGTGGAGTGGAAGAGGCTGGAATCTACAGCCTGCAGTGGGGAAGCCATGGAGCAGGCCCGTGTGTCCCCAGGAACCTGGGGAGGGCTCAGAGTCGGCCACACTGGGTACCTCTGGCAGCCAGGGGCAGGCTGAGGCTGGAACCACAGCCTGGTGTCATCTGTGTGAGGAGCACTCACAGCCCAGATGGCAATCAGGGTGCCCACTCCCTGTGCTGCAGGAGGGCAGAGTCTCCTCTCCAGAGTGCAGAGCAGAAGGTAGGGGTGAGGCCACCTCCCTGAAAATGGATGGAAGCCTGCGATCAGAACAGCAAGGCAGGCCGCCCGTGTCTCAGCCCCTGTGGGACACTGGCCAGGTCGACGCTTGGGAACCAAGGACCACAGTCTGCTCCCGCCGGTGTGGACAGGGATCCTGCGGATGCTGACACTGACACACCCCACCATGGCAGGCCTGGGTCCCCACCAGCTGATGGGCCCCACACAGAGCCGCCTGCCAGCATCTTAGAGCTGCCCCTCTTTATGACTTTCGTTTGGAAACACTTTCGAACTTAGAAAAGCCGTAAGAGTTGGAATAGCACTGAGAGCCCTGCACCCTTGACCCAGGCTCCCCCTCAACCAGCATCTGCCTTTTTTGTTCTGTTGCGTGTGCTCGATTGTCTAAATTCCTGCTCCCTGTCCACCACACACATGGCGTTTTCTGGAGCATTTGGGAGTACATTGCGCTCATCAGTGGCCTTTCACCCCTGCATACTTTACCATGTATTTCCTAAGAGACGCCTTTACGTAACCACAGTGCAGTTGTCCCTGACACCATCGATACAGTTCTTTAATCTACTGTTTAATACCCAATTTTGTCAGCAAGTGCTGTGATGTCCTTTATAGCTTTTGTTCCCCTCCAGGACAGGACCCAGTCTAGGGCAAGACAAAGCATGTAGCTGTCATGTCTCCAGTCTCCTTGAATCTGGAACATTTCCATGCCTTTTCTTTTTCTTTGTTTCTTTTTTTTTTTTTTTTTTTGAGACGGAGTCTTGCTCTGTCACCCAAGCTGGAATGCAAAGGTACAGTCACAGCTCGCTGCAGCCTCAAACTTCTGGGCTCAAGCAATCCTCCTGACTCAGCCTCCCAAGTAGCTGGGACTACAAGTGCACACCACCTCTAGCTGACTTTTTATTATCTTTGTGGAGATGGGGGTCTCATTATTCCCCAAGCTGGTCTTGAACTCCTGGCCTCAAGTGATCCTGCAGCCTCGGCCTTCCAAAGTGGTGGGATTACGGGTGTGAGCCACTGCACCCAGATTTTCTTCATCTTTTATGATAGGGACAGTATTGAAGAACAGTCCCTTTTAATTTTTAATAGAAAACTCCTCATTTGTAGGTGGTCAGATGTTTCCCTATGATTAGATTCAGGGTGGTGCATTCCCAGGGGGAACACCACCACGTGACATTGCATCTCTCAGGGTGTCACACATGGAGGCACTCGATGGCCATCTGTCCTCACTGGTGCTGTGAATCTTGACCCTGTGTTTTCTCGTTTTTCCACCACAGTTACTAGTTTTCCTCTCTGGGCTAATAACAATCCAGGGAGAGACATTTCAAGGCCATGCAGACATCCTGTCCCTCATCAGTTTCCCCATTTAGCATCCACTGAAGATTCTTACGTGAACTGGTCTTCACCCTGATGGCTACAAACTCTAGCACTCCAAGAGCCTCACTCTTAAATATATGCGGATACCTGAGGGGTACCAGACGGCTAAGGAAAGTCCCTGTCGTGAGGGGCAGGAACGAGATGTGTGGGGAAAAGGAACTCAGAAGAAACTGAACCAGTGCCAGGAATGGAAGAGGTGGAAAAACAAAACCTACCACGTCCTCAGGAGGGGACTGTTTTTATCTATCAGATTTTGGCAAAATAGAAAAATCGCGTTATGCAGTGTCATGTGCATGAGAAATGGGAACACATTTTATCAGAAATGTAAAATTTTTATCTTGTCATTTTTTATTCCAACCTTGTCTGTAATATGAAAGTTAACTGGGAATTAGCCATCAGAAGGCCAGTTAGATACGTGGCTGTGCGGCCGCCTTGTGGAGCACTGGGCAGCTATACAAAGGATGAAGATGCTCGTCGCGTCCTCACACGTGAAACATTGAAATATGTCCTTACGTGGCAGAAAGGTTCCTGCCCTCCTGCTAGTGGGAAGAAGGAGGAGGATCACACACTGTATATATTCTGTACAAAATAAACTGGTGACATCAATGGCCCCAGGAAGGGTGACTGCAGCTGGCAGGCTTTGGGGCAGTGATGAGAGAGAGACTTTTCACTGTGGACTCAGTTTTATACCTTCAGAATTTCAGCCTTGTTAATGCATTACTGTGCTACATTTTCACAAAACCCTCATGGAAATAAGAGAAAACTTTGCATCTCTGAAACAAGAGCAGGATGCTATGATAGGAACAAGGAGAGAACAAAGAAATGTTTGCAAATTTAAAAATAGGATAGCAGAAGTGACAGTGTTGACAGAAAGAGAATGGTTGAAAGATAAAGCTGAGGAAATCTCTACAAGGCAGAATAAAAAAAAAAGGAAGAAATACAGAGAAAAGTAAAGCAGTAACCCAGGAGGTCCAACATACAGGAATTCAGAGGCAGAACAAAGAAAGCAGGGGAGGAAATTGTTAAAGAAATTATGTGAGGAAAATACTTTCAGTTCTAAGGCACAGATTTCCAGATTGAAAGTGCCTACACGTTCTCACTAAACAGATGAACAGACATTTCCATGAGATACGAGAGAAGATCCAAGGGCTTCCAGGAAGAAAAAAGAGAGAAAGAAATAAGAATTAAATGGTACTGGACTTGTTAGTAGCGACACTGGGAGCTGGAAGGCAGTGGGACAAGGAGTGGCTCAAAAACTAAAAGAAAATTATGTCCAACCTAGAAGCTATGGCCTGTCCCACACAACTTCTGTACGGAGGAAATAAGGCATTTTTCAGATGTGCAAATTTTCAAAAATTTAACTCCTACACTTGCCACTAGAGGAGAGAATAAGCCCAGAATTGTGGAAATAGGGTTCCCCTTTTAAGAGGCAAAGGCAGGCTCAGGCTGCACCCCGGCAGCAAGGACACCCACCAACGCCAGAGCGAGGACAGGGGGCTGCCAGGGACGGTGGACCAGCACATCATCTCTTGTGCTGGACCGTGTGGGAGAGGCTGACTAGCGATGGGCACGTGTGAAATCAAGCAAATAACAAGCGGCAATTAGTAATTCAAGAAGAATTTAAAGTAAAGAAGGAAGCAAAATGTGGTTATAATTCACCATGGATTAACTTGTAATACTTACATGATCAATAACATAAATAGCAAATTTACAAGTTACCAGAAATTGGACTGTGGAGAGGGTCAGTTTGAGTTAGTGGTGGTGACAAAAGTTCGAGAGCAAGTCTCACGATGGGCAACGTGCTGCCTGGAAACGCGAGTGAATGCGCGAGTGCCCGAGAGTTGAGCCCAGAGAGCTGCAGGTGGGTGTGCTGGGCAGAGGACTCAGGTGCAGCAGTTGAGCAGGCGACCTCTGAGCCAGCTGGGCTTGTTGCAGCCTTGCAGTCTGTTGGGCATTTACAGATAGGCCATGGATTATTGGATAAAAATGAGAACGATGCCCGGCGCGGTGGCTCACACCTGTAATCCTAGGACTCTGGGAGGCGGAGGCGGGAGGATCATCTGAGGTCAGGAGTTCGAGACCAGCCTGAGCGAGAGCCAGACCCCATCGCTACAAAAAATAAAAAAATTAGCAGGATGTGGTGGTGCATGTGTATAGTCTCAGCTACTCAGGAGGCTGAGGCAGGAGGATCACTGGAGCCCGGGAGTTTGAGGTTGCTGTGAGCTGTGATGACACCACTGCACTCTAGCTGGGGTGACAAGGAGGAGACCTTGTCTCAAAAAGAAAAATGAAAATCGAAGCAGTAGTTCTCAGTGTTCCACAGCTAACTGCTCAGCTTTAAAAGTGTTATCTTAGCCTATCAAGTCAGGGTGCACTTAGACGAAGGCTCTCATTGTCCTTGAATTTTCTATTAATTGCTCCTTTTGTGACAGTGGTTCAGACTGTGGATATACAGTCCTCCCTCCGTATCAGCAGAAAAAAGAATGTAACGAAAAATAATACAAATGTAACATAATACAGTATAACAACTGTTTACATGTATTAGATATTATAAATAATCTAGAGATGATATAAAGCAGTGGTCCCCAACCTTTTTGGCAGCAGGGACCGTTTTCATGGAAGACAGTTTTCCCACAACCAGGGAGAGGGGGATGGTTTCAGGATAATTCAAGCGCATTAAATTTATTGTGCGCTTTATTTCTATCATTATTACATAGTGATACAGAAGAAACAATTATACAACTCACCACAGGTTGAGGACCCCAGATGTAAAGTATCCAGGAGGATGTGGGTGGGGTTATGTGCAAATACTATGTTGCTTTTTATCAGGGACTTGAGCATTTGCAGATTTTGGTATTGAGGGGCGGGGGGAGGTCCTGGAATCAACTCCCTGAAGATACTGAGAGATAACCATAGTGATTTTTTACTTTGACCAGAAGGGGGAAATGGAACCGTGAACTAGCAGCTGGAAACAATGGCGTGAGTGTCTCTCTGGGCAGGTTTTGCATCTTTCCTGGGAGGGCACCCGTTTCTTCCTGCCTCTTTGGCAGGCCATAGGCTTTTTAAGGCTTTGCCCTGGATACGTAAACAATGTCTGGAGCTGGGGTGTGGGGATTTTGCTTTGTTTCCTTTTGTTGATGTTTCGTTTTGCTTTGTTTTTTAGAACATAATTTAGGAGAGGAACTTTGAGAACATAGTTGAAAGTCCTCCAATGTTTTGAGTAGATAATAGAGTAACTTCATGTTTGGGCAACATTTTGGGAGCTAGGATGCTTCAGTCCTCATTTAGACCCTAATATTTATAACTTGGCTTTGAGGACATCTTTTAACTCAGGAATTTTTTTAGGATATTTGCAGAGTTGCCCAACTATCACTACTATCTAATTCCAGAATATTTTCATCACCCAGAAAGAAACCCCCACACCCCTTAGCAGTAACTCCCCCAGCAATCACTAATGTCCATAATAGACAAATATCAAGATATTTCTGTCTCTACCTGTTCTGGATGTTCCACATAAATGGGATCATACATATGTGGCCTTTTTTATCTGATGTTCCCTTGTTTTCAAAGTCCTTCCATGTTGTAGTGTTTTGTTCTTTGTTATGGTTGAGGGAGTTTTATGGGTTTGTTTTGGTTTTTGAGCTGTCTCTGAAGGGACCACCCACCTCACCTTCTCCCATGTTGAGTTTGCAGAAAAGGGTAAACACTGGTGATGAAAAGAGTAGAAGCTAAAATGCCAAAGCAGTGTCTTCAGACATTTTTTAAATCTTATTTTGAAACCATTTCAAGCTTACACAGAAGCTGCAAGAACAGCACAGAAAGCTCATGCTGTCCCCTCCCTCAAGACGCTGTCCACCTTTCACTGTTGTTCCAGTGTTGTTTACCATAGAATGTCCAATCCAGGGTCACACGCTGCACCTTGCATTGTGTCTCTCTATCCTCTGCAGTCTGGAACATTCTTCCTTCTTTCCTTGGTTCTCATGACCTTGACATTTTAGAAGATTACAGGGTGGTCTTCATAGCGCCTGCAACATGCACTTGTGCAGCGCGTCCCAGCGATGAGACTCTGGACTCTCCAAGAGACAGTGTGACCTGGTTCGTGTGACACATGGGACCCATCTGAGACTGAGTGAATATCTTGTACTTCATCCAAGTCACCTCCTGGCGAGATCACTGTGATGGTTGCCCAGTGACAGCTCTTTAAGTTCTGTTCTTCCTGCTACTGGAAGGAAGAATTTTCTCCCCATCTATTTAGTTCATGTCACTGTGGATTCATGAATTCAAATCTGTCCCTTGTCTGTTGCTGTCATTATTTATTTCCATATTTAAATTGTCCCATATTTGGTCCCAAGGAGCCCTTTCAAGCTGGCTCCTGTGTCCTTTTGACATGCCCCTGATTCTTCGAGCACTGTTTACTTTCTCACACAAGACTGCCCTTTCCAGGCCACCCTCCTTGCAGGGGCAGACTTCAAAAAGTGTGTAATATTAACATTGGTAAAAAATAATTTGTGGCCGGACATGGTGTCTCCCGCCTGTAATCCCAGCACCCTGGGAGGCTGGGGCAGGAGGATCACTTGAGGCCAGGAGTTTGAGACCAGCCTGAATAAGAGCAAGACCCTGTCTCTATTAAAAATGAAAAATTAGCCGGGCGTGGTGGTGCACACCTGTAGTTCCAGCTACTGGGGAGGCTGAGGCAGGAGGATTACTTGAGCCCAGGAGGTTGAGGTTGCAGTGAGCTGTGATGACATCACTGCACTCTAGCCAGGGCAACCGAGTGAGACTGTCTCAAAAAAAAGAAAAAAAAAAATCGTGATAAAGCCTTGTCAAGGAAATCAAGTTATCTTTCTAAAATAGATTGGTGTGTTGGTACTCGCACGTCAAAGGTATGATTTAAACATTCTTTCATGAGAAAGGGGAGTATGTGTTCAGATTACAAATGTGCCACAAATGACTGTCTCTTGAATTTCAGGGCACCACCAAAATCAACACTTTCAACTGGTCTAAGGTCCGTAAACTAAGCTTTAAGAGGAAACGGTTTCTTATCAAACTCCATCCAGAGGTTCATGTAAGTATTATTTTGAGCACTTCTTAAATTATGGAGACTTTATTCTGCTAGTCTATTGAGAGGTCTTTTTAAAGCTACTTTGTAAATCATTTCAGCATACCACACACAAGAATTTAAGGACAGGATTTGGGATTGGGGTCTGGAAGGGCTTAAGGACAATCTGTCCTGCTGGTCTCATGATGGCCTCCTCTGAGAACCTTGTCACCTATGCATCCCTGAGCACCGTCTCTAGGATTTCAGATTCGGTGGGTTTGGGGTGGGCCCAAGCAGGTGAATGTCTGACAAGCTACCAGGGACTGCTGAGAAGTGCTGGTTATTATGACCTCTTTGTTTTCTATGAAGCTGAATGAAGCCGAAGCGCAGTGTTTAATAAAGTGTTCAAAGTCATCTGAAGCCCGGCTGGGCGAGGTGGCTCACGCCTGTAATCCTAGCACTCTGGGAGGCCGAGGCGGGCGGATTGTTTGAGCTCAGGAGTTCGAGACCAGCCTGAGCAAGAGCGAGACCCCGTCTCTACTAAAAAAATAGAAAGAAATTATCTGGACGACGAAAAATATATAGAAAAAATTAGCCGGGCATGGTGGCGCATGCCTGTAGTCCCAGCTATTCGGAAGGCTGAGGTAGGAGGATTGCTTGAGCCCAGGAGTTTGAGGTTGCTGTGAGCTAGGCTGATGCCACGGCACTCACTCTAGCCAGGGCAACAGAGTGAGACTCTGTCTCGGAAAAAAAACCAACCAAACAAACAAAGTCATCTGAAGCCCTTCAGCAAAGTAGTGTCAGAGCTTCTGCTCAGAATGAACTGAGGGGTGTCCCTAGTGTTCCCATGTGTCTTTGATTCAGAAGTTGACCTTTTTTTTTTTTTCCAAGACAGAGTCTCACTCTTTTGCCCAGGCTAGAGTGCCATGGCGTCAGCCTAGCTCACAGCAACCTCAAACTCCTGGGCTCAAGCAATCCTACTGTCTCAGCCTCCGGAGTAGCTGGGACTACAGGCATGCACCACCATGCCCAGCTAATTTTTTCTATATATTTTTAGTTGTCTGATTAATTTCTTTCTATTTTTAGTAGAGACGGGGTCTCGTTCTTGCTCAGGCTGGTTTCGAACTCCTGAGCTCAAACAATCCGCCCACCTTGGCCTCCCAGAGTGCTAGGATTACAGGCGTGAGCCACCGTGCCCGGCCTCAGAAGTTGACCTTTTGAGTAGCTCTAATTGAAAAAGCCTTGATTATCAGGAAATAAATATTCCTTTCTTTAGAGATTGCCAGTCAATAGAGTAATAATTACATATGAATTTACTGGAATGAGTAAAAATGGAAAAAGTAAATGCCTGTATAGTTTGATATTTGGGAAAAAACCAATACTTCCAATTATTCAAAGATGTTCAAATCATTACAGTTCCATCGTACAGGGAGAGGTAGGGAATAAAAAGTGGATGAGCTGAGCCACCGTGGGTGAAGCTTAAGAGACGGCAGTGCCCGTGTCAGCGTAGACACACTGCGAGGGAGAGTTAAAGCCCTCAGACCAATTGGAAGAAAGGCTTTAGCTGAGCTTTTAAAAGGCACTTGATTTGCAGCGCTTTTCTCACACACCAGGTTCATGGGCAATGTGCAAGTGTGTTTGCCTTTGTTAGAGGGCTTGAGAGGATGGCTTATTATTCAGATAACATACAAATTGCAAGTAAAAGGCTGCTTTTTTCTCTGTGAGTAAAAAATGTTTCTTGCAGTTATTCTCAGAAGATAGGTGTTTTGGGAAAATTCATGACGGTGTAGAAAAACCACCCTCCAAAATGAGATGGAGACGAGAGACCAAAGAATGACTCAGACAAGTCCAGCTCGGCGAGTTAAATGAGTTTATTAGCGGTTTCTGGCACAGGGCGTCACCCCTGGGCCATGCAGAATCTCTCCAAAGAGTAAATCTACGCAGCCTTACCCGTCCGTCACCTCAAGTCCCTTTGCAGAGAGTGATGCACGGAGCTCTTTCGTTGCATCGTCACCTATTCCACGTAAACCAAACTGAGCATGTGCAGTGCAGTCACGCCCCCTCATACAGCCCTTGTTACGTTCATGCCGGCAGGGATTTCAGTGTCACAGTTAGCCGAAGGTACCACAGAGCAGGCAAAGCAATTAGGGCTGGTTTGTGCCATTTGCCTCAAGGAACACTGAGCACATCTTGTGTGCCTCGTGGTTGTCTTTGGTGTTTGCTTGATCTCGTCTGCAGCAATGCTGAGCACTCCCAGTCCCAGTGTCCTCCCTGCCTTGTGTGGAATGTGTGGTCTTCCCTCAATAGGGAAAGAAGAGAATTACTGTGAGCTGGAATAGTGTGATATTTCAAAGCTCAGAGTTGTGTTTCTATCTGCACTTGGCAATATTACATTTTACATCCCCAAGCATTTATATTCTTAAGGCTAAATGTAGGGATCAAAGTACTGTAGTCTTTCTGGAAAGAATTAATAATTTGGTAAGCTATATTAGAAGGTTCAAAAATGTGTGCTCTCTGTGGTAGAGTGGTCCTGGCAAAAAGGAAAAAAATATACATTGTCTTTGAGCTTAGAATTCCATGTCTAGAAATTTATCCTAAGTAATAACTATGAGAGAAGATACAGTGGTTTCTTCGTAATATTTTTGAGCCTGAAAACTGCATGTCCTGGACATAAAAAACATTCTAGATTTTTTTTAAGAACTATGGACAAACAATTCCATAATAACATATAAGTATGTCAACTAGCATGGAAAGATGCCATAGTTTGGAGAAAGAGTGGTTCCAAAGAAACACTTCAGACTTTTGACAATGTGTGATTGTGGAGGACTTCATTTCTCTGCTGTTTATACCATGAATATATATATACACACACACACACACACACAATGTTTCTTTTCTCTTAATTAAGTAAATGGAACCAGGAGTCTTTGTATACGATTTTTAGAAAAAGCTTCCTAATTTTTAATTTTGGAATTGCCTGTTGTGCGATCTGCTTCCTAAATTTACTTTCTCTTGTCCAGTACTTTATTCTTGAATTAATTACTTGAACCTTTGCATGTTGTTTCTAGGGACCTTACCAGGACACATTAGAATTTTTGTTGGGTAGTAGAGATGAATGTAAGAACTTCTGGAAGATTTGTGTGGAGTATCACACCTTTTTTAGACTTTTTGATCAACCTAAGCCAAAAGCGAAAGCCGTCTTCTTCAGCCGGGGCTCCTCCTTCAGATACAGGTATGGGCCCTGCCACAGGTTGCACAGGCCTCTCACTAGTTTGTAAAGCTGAGAAAATGGATAATGCCTAGTGAAGAAAGAAGTGTTATAAAATGTTTCAGAGAATTCATGCAAAGTATAGCCACTGTAAAAGATAATAACTAGAGAAAGCATATAAAATAAAATGTGAAAAAAATAGTAAAAACTTTATTAGAAAGTCAGTTATGCTAATTACAAAGTATTGATAAAACTTTTTTTTTTTTTTTTTTTCTTTTGAAACAGTGTCAGTCTCTGTCATCCAGGCTGGAGCTCAGTGATGCAATCATAGCTCACTGGCAGCCTTAAAACCCTGGGCTCAAGTGATCCCCCCAGCTCAGCCTAAAGTAGCTGAGTCTAATGGCATATGCCACAACATCTGGCTAATTTTTTAATTGTTTGTAGAGACAAATCTTGCTACATTTCCCATGCTGGTCTCGAACTCCTGGGCTCAAGCAGTCCTCCCACCTCGGCCTCCCAAAGTGTTGGGATTACATGCACGAGCCACTGTGCCTAGCCCCAAAGTGTAACTTTAAAATATATATGTGTGTACTTGTGAGAGAGGCCAGGCAAATCTTACTTTTCCTTTGTCTTCTACTTTGAAAAATTAATGCTGTGAGTTAGTGTTGATTCTTTTTTAAAAATCTGAACCTTTATTCACAGTGGAAGAACTCAAAAACAGCTAGTAGATTATTTCAAAGACAGTGGAATGAAGAGAATTCCATATGAAAGGTAAGTTCTGCCCTTTGTGATGTTAATAAGCGTGTGCTTCTAAAATTAGTATTTTAAATATTTTTCAGTGTGTGCTTCTAAAATTAGTATTTTAAATATTTTTGATCTTTACTTGAATAAAATTCATTTCATATACATAAATGTATATTTTGACATGAGTTCAGTTTCAGTTTTTTTTTTGTTTTGTTTTGTTTTGTTTTTTTGGTGAGACAGAGTCTCACTCTTTTGCCCGGGCTAGAGTGAGTGCCGTGGCATCAGCCTAGCTCACAGCAACCTCAAACTCCTGGGCTCAAGCAGTCCTACTGCCTCAGCCTCCCGAGTAGCTGGGACTACAGGCATGCGCCACTATGCCTGGCTAATTTTTCCTATATATTTTTAGCTGTCCAATTAATTTCTTTCTATTTTTGGTAGAGACGGGGTCTCACTCTTGCTCAGGCTGGTCTTGAACTCCTGAGCTCAAACAATCCGCCCACCTCGGCCTCCCGGAGTGCTAGGATTACAGGCGTGAGCCACCGCGCCCGGCCCAGTTTCAGTTTTTTAAAGAAAATGGATTTGTAACGTCTTATACAGACATTGTTGTATACGTATACAGATACTACTTTTTAGTTTCCAGTCTGTATAGCTTGGCTTACATATAATGTTTTTATATAGTATGGTAAACTTTTAATCTGAAAATTCGTATTGTTTCTCTGCATGTGGAATTTTTCCTTTGGTGTGGGTATATAATTGTACCTCTTTTGAGGAATCTTTTTAATTCTCATTTTCTGTTATCCTGCCCCTTTCTAGTTAGATGCCTCTGTCTTAGCCACATTTTTGTGTGAGGTGTTCCTCTTGGGTACAGCACATGTGTGCTGCTTCAAAAACAAGTATTGAGAAGAGGAGCATTGATTGCTCACAGCTCGTTCTCTGTTTTGTAGAAGGCACAGCAGGACCCAGATGTCTGTCCGTGTACTGACTGCAGACGTGCCAAAACAGGTTAGTCTTTCCTGGTTAAAAACGTAGGCAATATTGACTGCTCTACTCTTTTGGAAAATAATCTGGCAGTGTTGAAACAGGAATCTTAAAATTAGTCATAGAATTTAATATAGCAATTCCAATTCTGGGACTCTGTTTTCAGAAAGGAGTCCTAAATAAAATGCTTTGTGCACTGAGATGTGCATCATAATGTTATCTGTAACACACTTCGAAATCCTAAACGATACTAGCAACACTTTCAGCTGTATTCACTTAGCGGGATTTTTCGTAACCACTAACAGCACTGCTTATAAAGAATAAGTAGTACCATGGGGAAATTCTTGCTGTTAAGGGTGAAAAGCAGGAAACAAATTTATATCTATGTGTTTGGCATAACTGCAACTATATCAAAAGAAAGACCACACACATGGGCTTACCCAAACACTTCATAGGAAAACATTCAGCAAGAAGGTCCTAAAACGTGGCAGTAGCTGCTCTGTGCCTCTGTGACAGACCGTTGGTGACCTTTTCATGTCTCAGATCTACTTCACAGTCCCTTCCCATTTTCACATTTGCATGTTAACTTCCACACACAAGCATGTTTTAAATTTTTTTTAAATCAGACAACACCTCATTCTATACCATAGAATGAATGTTTCCCAGCAAGCATATTCTTTTTTTCCTTTGAGACAGAGTCTCACTCTCTTGCCTGGGGCGAGTGCCGTGGCGTCAGCCTAGCTCACAGCAACCTCAAACTCCTGGGCTCGAGCAATCCTACTGTCTCAGCCTCCCAAGTAGCTGGGACTACAGGCATGCGCCACCATGCCCGGCTAGTTTTTTCTATATATATTTTTAGCTGTCCAATTAATTTCTTTCTATTTTTGGTAGAGACGGGGTCTCGCTCTTGCTCAGGCTGGTCTCGAACTCCTGAGCTCAGGACGATCCACCCACCTCGGCCTCCCAGAGTGCCAGGATT
>RJWJ010012924.1:0-40975 GCA_004363605.1 Indri indri
CCACCCATCCACCCACCCATCCATCCACCCATCCATCCACCCACTTCTCTTTCAAACCACCCATCCATCCTCTCACCAGGTTTTCACTGAACACCAATTCTGCACCTGGCTCTGTAGGATAAAGAGATGACTAAGGCTCCGTTTCAGCCTCTGCAGAGTCCCCAGGACCCTGGAGGCGGCAGGTCTATAAGCCACCAGATCCCCTGCATGGTGAGGACCGCCGTAAGGAAGGCGCTCACATCTTGGCTTCACAAAGAAGAGATGACCAGGTAGAAAGAGTCTGGACTTCCCAACTCTGACTTCTTTATCCTGCCTCTTGCTATTAACTGGCTATGGGTGCTTGGACAAGGCTCCTTTCCTTTAGGACTCAGTGTACCCATCTGTGATGTGGGTAGGTTGGGCTAGATGAGAGTTTCTCAGACTCCAGTGATTTATATACCTCCCTCCACACCTGTGGATCAGATCACCTGTACTAAAAAGTACTTAATATTTTTGTTCAAATGAGCTCACTTCTTTTACCAAAATCAACTTATTTTAGAATGAAACTTTATTGCTACCATAAATGGGAAAAGAATGGTAACAGCTGTCATAAATAGAAAGTAACAGTAAAAGAAAAACTTAAAGAAAAAGGCAGACTGCTGATGTTATTAAATTCTAGGTTGATATGGCTTCCTACCAAGGGAGGCCTGCTCTCCTTGTTTAAGAGAAAATTTAGCAAGTGTTGGGGAGGTGTTAAATAGATGATATGCTCAGGCTAAACTCAGACTTTCTCCTTGGAGAGGCCTCCTGAAGTTTGCCTCCCTGTCACCGGGTGGCGGTGGGGAGGGTCACCCCGCAGGGTCCCTGAGCGTGGGGCAACACTCCTGCTGCAGAGAGGCAGCCTGGGCGCTGTCCTGGCCACTCTTCTGAGCCCTCTGAATGCGCCCTGGGCCTGGCCCCTCCTGAGAACTCGCCCCCCTCCCTCCACAAGCCTCCCGAGAAACCAAGGGTCAGAAAGCCATGAGCCGGATTCTGTAACTCAAACCGGATGGTATCTGCGTCAAATCTTGACCCAGGAGGGAAACCAATATGGAAATCTGAAGCCATCCCGTCCGGGCGCTCAGCTAGCATCGGGTGCAGCCCGTCATGCGGAGGGGGGTCTAACCCTTTCTAATCTTACCTCCAGCCACAGGACTCCTCTGCCCCCTGGCTCCAACACCCCTCATCTTTGACCCAGGTCCCCGAATCCCATGACAGAATAGGGTCCCCAGAGCGTGGCCTTTCTGAGTGTCCCTGTGGCATTATCAAGTATCATAAGAAAAAAATGCATCTCTTAGTGAGGCCGGCACCTGAAGTGCCCACTGACTCTTCACCCTGCTTGGGGGCAGGTGGCCGGTGGGGCTGGAAGGCCACATGTGGGTTGCGTTGCGCTCTGGGGCCCTCTGCACGTCGTCACCTCTGAGTTCTGCAGGCTGCTGAGCCTCCTGCAGCAACACGCACATCCCCGGTATTATTTACTTGAAAGGAAGTTCCATTTTGGATTCACACTTCAGAAGAACAACTGAAATACTAAAGCTGCTGCCAGCTCTGTTGAAGACACAGAAAAGGCCACTTTCTCATCCAGCCTTGGCCCCAGCCTGGTGCCGTGGTGGGGGCATGGATCAACTTCGCACCGCCCAGCCCCTGCTCCCACATCTGAACAGCCAAGTGAGAAAGCCCAGAAGACGGAAACAGTTCCCAAACATTTTTGACCATGTTGCCTGGTTTAGGGAGCTTCTTGAAAGACTAGTGGTCCCCAAAGCTCACTCTGGGACACTCTAATTTAGTCCAACCCCCTTGTCCATAAACAAGGAAGTTGAGGCCCAGAAAGGGTCTGGAATTTGCCCAACGTTTCACAGGGAGTAGAGGGCGGAGCTGGGATTAGAACCCAGGTCTCCTCCCTTGGCAGCAGGCTGTTTAAGGCATGTCACTTGGGCCTTGGGTGCTGCTGGCACGTGAGAAGAATGGGATTCGCATGGGCTGAGCAATCCTGGGAAAACTCCTGGAGGAGGCAAGACTTGGGGCGGGAATCCTGGGGCCTCTGGGAGCCAATGCCTCGCGCCCTATTGGCTGGATGTGCATCACGGAGAACCAGTCCACACTGGAACCTCACTGCCACCCAGTTTTCCCAGAGGGGACTTCAGGATGGGGGCGGGTCTCCCACTGGAGATCAGTCCCTGAGCCTGCCAGGGATGGAAGTGCGGGGCGGGGTCTTTTCCATGTCACCTCTTCCATGAAGCCTCCTGGATGGCCACTCCCAGGTCAAAATGACCCCTCCCCCAGATCCCTCGCCTGGGGGCTGTGCAGTCCCTTTCACCTTTTTCCTTTCTTCCTTCTGAGCTTTGTTTGTAGCCTGTGTGAGGTCCCCACCAGTGGAAAAGCAATTTGAAAACAGAGCTGGTGGTTTATTCTCCCTTGTCATGGTCCATGTTTATCAAGAACTCGCCAACGTCTCAGGCCAGGAGGGAAAGTCACGGCCTGGCAAGCAAACAAAACGCTGGCTCTGCCGCTTTCTGGCTATGTGGCCATTGCAAGCCCCACCCTTCTCCTGGCCTCAGTTTCCCCATTTGTACAAAGCGGGCGCTGGGATGGATGATCATTTCTAGCCCCAGGTTCCAAGAAAACCACACACGTGGCTGCTGCTCGTTGGGCCTGTGTTTTTCCCGGAAGAGATCTGGGGAGGGGGCTCTCTGGCAGCCCACGCTGTCCCTGGGACCTCTGTGTCAGCCCTGTGGCTGTGGGTTCCCCGCAGCTCTACTCTCGATATCTGTGAACTGTGGGCTGGGCTGTTTGTCCAGGAAGGGGACAGCCTGGCTGGGCAGTGAGAGGGATTTGAGGGGTGTGCCGTGGGAGGGAACAGGCCAGGGGCGGTGTCCAGGAGGATCGCACCCGGCTGGGCTCCAGGTGGGAGGTGGCGCTGGTGGACAGAGCAGGAAAGAGCATCCAGGGAGGCTCGGGAAGGGTCTCCGTGGGCGCCCAGAGCTGACTTGTAGCTGTTGGGGAGGACTGAGCCTTCAGGACTTTGCGGGATTTAGTCAGCCCTGGCTTGGGGCTTAGGAACGTGGCCCCCATGGGCGAGCGAGGCACAGGGAGGCAGGGCTGCTGTGCCAGACATAGGCCATTTGCCCCTGAGATCTGCTCGCCACCCTCCGCCGGCCTGCTGTGTGTCCGGGGAGGTGGCCTGTGTGGCTGCATCACTGGTCTCCCTTACCCTCTGGCTTCTGTTAGGTCTGGCCAGTGGGGAGCCCTGGCAGGATATAGAGTGAGGGGGAGAGATGTCAGGGTACTTAGTCTCCCAGCTCCCTCCCTCAGGGTCACCCTGGGCTGGCTGCGTGCCTGGACCACAGGAGACAGCTCTTGTCAGGGGTCCTCTCCACACAGCTCTCTCTGGAAACCGCCCCCTCTGCCCGTGCCCTTCAGGACTAGGGCGGTGGGGAAGGAATCCCCGCTGTTGCTTGCCACGGGGAGCTGCGCCATCCTTTGAGGTTTCCCTGCTCCTGCCCACACCTTTTTAAAGAGCCCCTTTATTAAGCCCTCTTCAAATGACAGGTGTGCCCCCAGGACGCTGGCTGCTCCAGTCCCCCAGAACCGCAGGCCAGGGGAATTGGAGAGGGACCCAGGAGCGGGCAGCAGGGCCCCGACTCGGACTTTGTCCAGAGTCTGACTCGATCTTCTCACCCTTGATTTCACCACGGGACAAGTGTGGCCTTGACCCTCCAGAATTCCCGGGTTCTATCTTGGATCGGGTGAAGGGCTGGCAGAGGGGAGGAAGCCCAGCCAGGCCTGGGACACTTGTCTCACGAAAGGAGGGCCTGCCTGGGCTTTGCGGGTCACAGTGCCAGACTCCAGAGCAGGGGCTGCAGACTCGAGCACCCACGAGGGCCAGACGGGTGGGCCCGGGGACTGCTGCTGGGTCTAGAAGGGACAGCCTCGCCTGGCTCCGGGCCTCACTGTCCTGCTGGCATGTGGCCCAGGGAGGCAGCCCTTCCCAGAGGAGCCGGAAAGCTGGACTTCTGCATGAAATCCCTCAGTTTCAGAATACTGGGATTGGTTCAAAGAGTACATTCTTTTTAATATAGAGTGAGGGGTGCGAGTCCACTTCGGTACATGGATGTGTTGTGTGGTGGTGAAGTCTGGGCTGTCAGTGTGGCCGTCACCCAAACATGTGCACTGTGCCCGTTAAGAAATTTCTCGCCTCTCGCCGCCCCCGTCCTGCCCTTCCGCGCCTGCAGGGTCTGCTCTCCCACGCTGTGTCCCCGTGTTCCCATTGCGTAGCTCCCACTCATAGGTGAGAACATGCAGCATTTGACTTTCTGTTTCTGAGTTATGATTTATTGCACTTAAGATAACGGCCGCCAGTTCCATCCATGTTGCTGCAAAAGACAGGATTCCGTTCTTTTTCGTGGCTGAGCAGTATTCCATGGTGGGCCCCACGTTTTCTTTCCCAGTCTTCCATGGATGGGCATTAGGTTGATTCCAAGTCTTTGCTACTGTGACTAGTGCTGCGAATCATTTTGATACAGCGATTTCTTTTCCTTTGGGTAGATACCCAGTGGTGGGATGGCCGGATCCAACCGTTGTTCTATTTTTAGTTCTTTGAGAAATCTCCTTACGCGAACAGTAAATTTTAAACGCCGTTTCAGCCAGATCTGAATCCCTGACCACCACTCTGTGACTTGGAAAATACAAGCCCTCTGACATTGTTTCTGATCTCATTTTCTTACAGGGTTCCCTGCTCAGAGCGTGGACTGAGAGCCCCAAGGAGACGGTGAGTGTGGCAGCCCAGAGCCCGCGTTTGCCTGGGGGATTTGGAATCCCACCGGTGCCTGCACACACACTCAGAGCCGCCAGCGGCCCTGACTTGGAAATGCCCAGTCTGCAGACCGCCTGTCTGCACGGTCAGCCACCCCCACCACCCCAACCGCCCAGCCTCCCTGACTCCTTCCCAGCACCGAAGCTCTCAGCAGGCACTGTCCAGAACTCCTCCTGGCAGTAGAGGCAGAGGGAAGCCAGAAGCAGATCTGGAAGCTGCAGTTTGGGCTCATTTCCTGCCGGTGACACCCCCTCCCAAGGGCCACCAGAGCCGCTCTACCTTGGCGTGATATAGTCTACCAAAAGAGAAGTATGCTTCGATTACTAAATGTCCTTGTGAGATGAAGAGCAATATTCCCGTGTGGGTTATGTGGCTATCATTTCAGTCATTCACACTTTAGTATCTTTTAATGACATCAGATTATTTTTCAATTATTATGTCACTGAGGTCAGTACGCTGAGGGGTTTTGTTGATCTGAGGCCTGAGAAGGGGAGCTCTGTGTGCAGGCGTGCTCGGAGCTGGCTCTGAGAGCACCATCCTTGGCCCCTGTCCTGGTCAGTGGGGCCTCTGCGGGCCAGCCTGAAACCCTCGCCACCACGGTGTCCCTGGGAAGGCATGCTTGAGGCTTCCAACCACCTGCTACACACAAGCACTTGGAAACACAGCCCCTTTGCCTGGGGCACTGCTGAGAGTTCTCTGGGACAAGCCAGCAGATACCCTGCCGGTGGTCCTGAGTTGCCACTTTCCTTCCACGGGGTGGGTGCGTGCGGAGCCGGCTTCGTTCCTGGGCGGAGCCA
The DNA here is from genome assembly GCA_004363605.1 of Indri indri. Taxonomy (NCBI): domain Eukaryota; kingdom Metazoa; phylum Chordata; class Mammalia; order Primates; family Indriidae; genus Indri; species Indri indri. The sequence goes on from RJWJ010012924.1 coordinate 5,629, forward strand.
GTGGCCGCCCCAGGGGTTGATGGGACAGCGCCTTCCCCAGCCAACGCCCCTCCCCGCTGGCCTGTCACAGTGCCTAGAGCAACGCCATTTGTGTCACTCCTTGGAAGGGGGTGAGGAAGCAGCTTTGAAAGCTTCCACCAAAATGTCATCTGTAGGTTAGCCATGTCATTTCTAAGTTTAGAGATTGTGGGCAATTTGGATTTTCTGTGTTGTCTAAGTTTTACGTAATAAGCACATGTTACTTTCATGTTTTTTCCCAAATGCTATCTGGGGTGGCATGTGTGTGCATTGTGGAAATTGTCTGACCAGATGGGCCCAGCAGACAGCAGGGCTTTGGGAATGGGGCATGGGACAGGTACGTTTTGATGGAAAAGCAAAAGCTGCACTGGGGAAAGACCCAACGGCTGTCAAAGGCGCCTCCTCTGGATTTCGATGCTGCCATAGGCGACAGACCCAGATCGTGCTCATTTTCTGAAATAGCGTGGACTTGCGTGTCCCCTCCGTGGTAGTGCTCACCGTCCCAGGACAGCCTCTCCACGCTCTGCTCCCCCAAGGCAGGGCTCTGTCCCCTCCGTCACACCCCGGCTCCGCGAGGTGCCCGTTTGTGTGGGAGCTGGTCTTTGCCGAGTTCCTACCTTGTGCCAGGCACAGTCCTAGGCTGTGACAGGAACCATCTCTGACTTCGGCTCATCCTGAGAACAAGATGGAATGATTGTCCCCATTCTGCAGGTGAGGAAACTGAGGCTTGCAGAGGTGGGGCGACTCGCCCAAAGTCACTCGCCTGTTAAGAGGCAGGATTGGAACCTGCGTCCACCCGACTTCACATACCTTGTTTTACCCACCTCATTCCGGAGAAAGCAACGTCACAATTTTAAAAGATTGGAAAGTGAAGAAAGCAACTTATTCAAAGTGTCCCTCCTTCTTGCCACAGGCGTGTTTGAGGGTGTTTTGTTCTCCGTCCTGCTTCTGTCTGTGTCCATGTTTCCTTTGACGCAGCCGCAGCAACGCATGCTCTTCTGGGCTGTCACACGCTGGTGGCTGTTTTCACGGGGTCGACACAGTGGCGAGGGTCTATGACCCAGATGAGCAAATGGCCGGGAAGGCTTGTTGGCTGTCACCTGGTGGGGGCCAGGTGGCATCACCAGCTCACACTCCCTTGGGGCACACACCAGCCGCATCCTCCCAGCCCAGCACACCCAGTGCCTCGCGTTGCTGGCAAGACGGGAAGGCAGAACAGGACACCAGGGCTGGATCTGGGAGTGGCCCTGGGGCTGTCCTGCTCGACCATTTATGCCTGAGTGGAGACCAGCACCCGCAGCATCCACAGAACCGTTGTGGGAGTAATGGTCCAACTCTCGGTCTCTGGAGCCAGGAGAAACTAAATTTCAGTCCTGACTGCCTCCTTCTCAGGCTGTGTGTAGTCTTGGGCATGTGAGTGATTCTACCTCTTTATGCCTCAGTTTCTTCATCTGTAAAATGGGTGACCAGGCTCTCCCCTGCAGGCAACTTCATTTTAGCCAGGGATGAATGTCACTTTCTTATATTGACTATGGGCAGATAACCTAGGTTTTATTTTCTCTTTCTTTCTCTTTTCCCTTTTTGAAAGATGTCTAAAAATGATAGCATAAACCCTGGGAAGCTTTTAATGTGTGTGGTCAGAAGCTGTTACACCCCTGAACGTGGCATAAGCTACCATTAGTAGAAAGTTTTAAAGATTTTTTAAATAATTCCGCTTCTAGGAAGTTTGCCCCGAGGAAATAACCCAAGATGTATACAAAGGTGTGTCCTCAAGGATGTTTACCACAGCACCAGAGAAAGCAATGCGAATGCCAACAGTGGGGGTGGGGCGTCCGTTGTAGCACATCAAATAGTGGAACATTCCAGACAAACATAATTCTATTGAGAAATTCTCTGTTGAGAATTACGTTTGAGATGGATTTTTAATGATGGAGGGGAAAATGTTCCTATTTCAGTGTTAAGTAAAAAGGCAGTTTGCCAATAATCCTAACTGTATTTTTTTTTAAAAAAAATAGGTAGACAAAAGCATAAGTAAGCCAAGTAGGAGGAGGGGAGAGAGAGAGAGAGGAGACATAGATACCAACGTGTGGGAGGATAACAGGTGACTTATTTTCTTCTTTGTGCTTTTCTGCACTTTCTAAATTTCCCCCAGTAGAATGTTCCCTGTTTATATAATCACAAAGAGTACTTATAGCTAAGAAAAAATTCTCTGCCCCGCTAGTGTGTGTGTTTGCGCATGTGTGTGCATGTGTGTGCATGCCTGTGTGTGCGCGTGAGTGTCCACGTGTGTGTGCATGCATGTGTGTGCACGCCTGTGTGTGCATGTGTTTGCGCATGTGTGTTGGTGCGTTTGTGTGCACACTGTGTGCGTGTGTTCACATATGCGTGTATGCCTGTGTGTGTGCACACCTGTGTGTGTACGTGTGTGTTTGCGTGTGTGTGCATGTGTGTGCACGTCTTTGTGTGTGCATGTGTGTGCATGCCTGTGTGTGTTTGTGTGTATGTGTGTGCGTGTGTGTGCATGTGTGTGCACGTGTGTGCACACCTATGTGTGTGCATGTGTTTGCGCATGTGTGTGCACGCCTGTGTGTGCGTGTGTGCGTGTGTGTGCACGCCTTGTGTGTGCATGTGCGCACACCTGTGTGTGCGTGTGTGCATGTGTGTGTACACTCCTGTGTGTGCGAGTGTGTGTGCGTGTGTGCACGCCCGTGTGTGTGTTTGTGTGTATGTGTGTGCATGTGTTTGCGCATGTGTGTGATCATGTGTGTGTGCACGCCTGTGTGTGTGCGCATGCGCATGTGTTGCCTGTCAGCTGTATAAGAAAAACACTTACGCTGGCACTTTTGATTCTAAAGTATTTTTTTCTCAAAACATTTTTTACTCAAAGCCAATGTCAGTGTCACAGTCTTATCCCTGTAACTGTAGTGCAGAGAGAACTGGCTCTGAAGGCTGTATTATTATTAATTATTGCTATTATATTATTATTATTAATAATAGTTTGCTAGGGCTGCAGCAATAACAAAACGCCACAGACGGGGGCTTACACAACAGAAACATGTTTCCCCGGGTGCAGAGGCTGCACGTCCAAGGTCACGGTGTCGGCAGGGCCGGTTTCTCCTGGGGCCCATTTCCTTGGTCTGCAGATGCCGCCCTCCCTCTGCACCTGTGCACGGTCCTCCTCCCGAGTGTGCCTGTGCCCAGATTTCTACTTGCAAAGACGCTAGTCGGATTGGATCAGGGCCCCTGTAACAACCTCATTGTAACTCGGTCACCTCTTTAAAGACCTGTCTCCAAATCCAGTCACGCTCTGGGGTGCAGGGGTTGGGGATTCAGCGTATGCATCTGGGTGGACACGGTTCAGCCCGCAGCAAGGGCCACCTGCTCCTGGTGACCGTGGCCACTTACTTTGCAGGGCGCTGAGATCGGAGCCATAGTGGGATCAGGGAGGGAGGCGGGTGTGGAAGGAGAACTCGTCCCCGTCTTGAAGAGACCCAGCAAGGTGTGATGCAGACACCTAAGCAGGTGACTGGCTGGCACCTCACCTCTCCAGCAAGACCCAGACGCCATGGTGTGGCATTCCTAGTTGAGCCCACCCACCTCAGCCTGGCTGCTCACGGTCAGAGCAAAACAGTGCGGCTCGTAAGAATTAATGTTGCTAAGAGCCTCTCAAGCGCTCTGACAGGTGCGCAGCAGGGAGTTAAGCAATTCCGTAGTTAAAATGGGCTTCGGGGAGTTAAAACCCGGATTTGAAAAATCATTTTCTTTGCATCGGCTCCAAAGTGATTCTGATTTATAAAAGCAGTGGAGAGAAGGGGTGGGAGGAGCGAGTTGGGCGTGGAAGGTGGTGGGTGCTGAGTGTAGCAGAAGCAAAGCTTCACTTCTCTGGACCCTGAGACAGGCTTGAAGGTCCCCGCATCCCTTGTCACCTGACCTTCCGGGGTCACTGTGGCTCAGAACCACTCAGAGGGGCAGGTGGTTAGACTGTCAGAGCTCGGCGTGGAGAGTTTGGCAAAGACACCCCCAAACATCTCTGCAGATGCCCTGTTTCTTCCCTTGCCCGAATCCACAACCTGGAGTCCCCCTTGACCCTCCCTCATGTTCCGCTGTCCACTTAACCTCACACACAGACACCAGCCGCTGGATCCAGGCCGTGCCAGGCCCTGCCCGCACCCTGGCGTCAGCCTCCCGGCTGGTCCCCCTTCGACACCTGTCCCCGATCGTCTATTCGCCCAACCGCAGCAGCCAGAGTGGTCTTTTAAAACTCAAATCTGTTCACATCACTCCAGACCGTGACCCTCTAGTAGCTTCCCCGTGTCCTCAGGCTGAAATCCCGGCTCTCGCGACAAGAGCGGCCTTGAGCTCTGCCCTCCCGCCCTCGCCTCTGCCCTCCCATGCCAGCGCCTGCTCCCTGTGTGCGGGTGAGGTCAGCTCTGCGTTTCCACCGCTGCCCACTCTCCGCAGGATGGGGGCCAGGCCTGTGCCCCGGATCCTGGAGCCATTGAGGGGACACTTGACTGAGAAAACTTGGCCCCACAATGCATCTTGGTTTCAGCATTTTTCTCTTACTCGGCAAAATCTCTTCTCTCAGCAACTTTCCTGGGAGACTGAAAATTGGCCTAGAGATGCACTTGGTCCCAGCTTTATTTCCTGCCCGACTGTCCGGGGACTCCCTGCCCCGCAGCTGTGGGCAGAGGAGTCAAGTGCACGACCCCAGGGGCCCGTCCCACCCCACCTCCCACAGCACACTCACCGCGACTCTGGGCGCAGGCCAGGAGGTATCGCTGTTCTCCCCATTCTGCAGACAACAAAACTGAGGCTCAGGGAGAGGATGCCACTTGCTCAAGGTCACATAGCCAGAAAGCGGGAGAAGCAAGACGGAAACCCACGTCATGAGACTCCATGGTCAATTTATTTTTCTCAGTCATGCTTTGTCTTCAATCTCTCGGCGACCTATGAAGAGAACAGCCTGGCACACTTTGCTTTCAGGGCGCCTGCTTGTTACCCACCCACAGCGGTTTTTCTCTCTGGCTCAAGCTGTTTAAGCCGTACAGCCCCACCATGATTCCTTCCACATCGGTGTGAATAAATCTTTGTACACCCGGCCTGAAAGGAAAGGTTCTATGAGGCACCAGATCATTTAGATGAGACCTTTCCCAGCAGCTGGCTGGTTTTCTTGGTGGCCCATAATGTGTTCATCCATTCAAGAAATATTTATTGAGCCAAACACTGGCGATACAGCGGTGAGCAAAGCAGATGGGGACCCTGGCCTCAGGGAGCTGCATTCTACTGAGGGACAGTGAGCTAATAAACACACACACACACCCCACACAGGCTGCCAAGGAGAATGGAGCTGAGTGTGAGGAGGGAGGGGAGGGTCTGGAAGGGGCGGGACTACTTTACATAAGGTAGTCAGGGAAGGCTTCTTGGAGGAGGTGACCTTTCAGAGTAAAATGGAGGAATGAAAACCAAGAACAACATTCCAGGCAAAGGGAACAGCAAAAGTCCTGAGGCAACTGAAGCTCGGGGTAGGGGAAGCCGTGGTCAGGGGAGCAGGCAGTGAGTGGTGGGTTCAGAGGGAGGTGAGGGGCCAGATCCCCAGGCTGCGCCTTATCCCACGGGAGACAGGGCATGCAAGGGCTGCAGACGGCTCCCCCGGCTGCTGTTTGCAGAGTTCGCTGCAGGGGGAGAGGGTGGAGGCAGGGAGAGCAGGGAGGACACTACTGAAATTCAGGTGACGGATGGCGGTGGCTGGGCCAGGACAGTGGCAGTGGAGGTGGGAAGTGGCTGACTGGACCTGAAGGTTGAGCCGATTAGACCTACTCTTGCGCTGGCTGTGCGGGAGGCGGGAGGGAGAAGACCCAAAGGTGACCCTTGGGTGTGGCGCTCGGACACCCACAGGCTTCTGCAGGCCAGGCTGGCACTGAGCACCCGGAGCTAGCACAGACCCACCAGTTAAAGGGCACAGTCCCCAGTAAGATGGTCCACACCAGATGCCAGCACAGTGGGGTCCCTCAGCTACCCACACTTCTGACCACCTGGCAACAAATCTGGGGGCTCCCACAACCCCTCTGGCTTGCGGATTCACTAGAGTGACTCACGGCAGTCAGGAAAGTGCCATCCTTACGATGACAGTTTATTATAAAGGATACAGATCAGGACCCGTCAAATGAGGACACACACGGGGTGAGGTCTGGGAGGGTCCTGAGTGCAGCTCTTACATGCCCGTACCTGTGGAGTCAGGGCACATTCCCCTCGGGGGACATCGGCGTGGTCACTAACCAGGACCTCCCTCGAGCCTGGTGTCCAGAGGTTTTGTCCGAGGCTCGTTTGTTACACAGGGTGCTTGATCGGAGCGTTGCCCACGAGACTGGACGCGATCTCCAGCCCCTCCCTGCGCTGCAGGCCAGGCTGCTCGCAGCCCCAGCTCCGGCTCCCTGGCTGTCTCCCCTAGCATAGATTCAGGTGCCCTGAGGGGCTCGCGAGTGACAAAGTCCCTCCCTCACTTGGGGAATTCCAAGCGCTTAGAGTCTGCCACGCAGGAACCAGGACAGAGCCAGTCCAGTTCTTTACTGCGTCGCTGGGTGGGCGCTGGTGCCGTTTACCGGCACTGGCAGAAGACCAGAGGAGGGGAACAGGGTTGGTAGGGGATGGAGGGTAACGGCTTGGGGGCGTTAACCTTAAGGTGCTCATTGGACGTGGACGTGGAGGCGCGGAGCGGGCGGCTGGACCCGCGCGTCTGGGCTCAGGGAGGCAGCAGTGTGCAGGCCGTGTTTAAAGCCGGGCGACGGGACAACCGAGGACGCTAGGGAGAGGGCAGTCGGGGAGTAAAAGCGGACTGCAGCTGTGCCCCGAGGCCTCCCGCACTCAGTGGTGGGGAGAGGGCAGCCCGCAAGGGAGACAGAGGGGGTCAGAGAGTGCGGGGACCCCACGCAAGTGCGTCACAGGAGGGTGAGCCCCAGTGTGACTTAAGTCCCCCTCCTGTGTCCCCCACCCTCAGCTGGCAGCTGCAGGGCCAACTCTTGAAAAGCTAGAGCCACTTGACTCTCCCAGGGGGCTCTTTGCTGCCCTCCAGAAACCCTAACTCATGCACCTCCTCGGCCGGTTCCTGCCTGCAGGTTGCATTCCACAGCTTTCTGGAACCTCCTTGCCCAGTTCTCGGTGCCTTCCACATGCCCCTTGGAGATCTGGGAGAGGAGGCAGTCGGGAGAGAGGAAACAGGTCTCCAGGGCAGCAGTGCAGAGCGCTGGGCCAGGAAATTCGTGCACCACATCTGAGAGGGCGGGCGTCGCTCTCCCCCTTTCACGGGCGGGCAAACTGAGGCTGGAGGGGTGAAGCAGCTTGCCCCAGACGCCTTAGCACGTAAACAGGGGGAGCGGGGCGGGAAGCCGGGTCCACGGGACCACAAGCCTGAGTCTGGAGTCCGCTGGCGCTGCCCGGCGTGCTCGCCCTCGCTCGGGCCCCGCGGTCGCCTTGGCTGTTTTCTTCTCCTTCCCGCTACTGTCTGTGCAACCCCAGCGCCCGCTTTCCTCAAATGCAGTCCATGCCGGCCCCACTTTGGGAACTCCTTGACCTCAAACCCTGGAAAAGACCAAAGGAAATGCCCCCAAAGTGGGCCACCCCCAAAATAACCAAAGAGAATGGAGGCTCCAGAAGTCCAGGGGGCAGGACTGATCACCAGGCCGGAAGGGAGCCTCATGCCCTTTGGTCTCAAGGAACGCGATGTTCAGACCTGCTACACCAGAGCTTGGAATAACACACACACACACACACACACACACACACAAGCACATGCACACACACACGCGCGCACACACACACACACACACACGCTTTTCCTATCATACACGTATGAGAAACACAGAAAGTCCAAAAGGGGGTTATGCAAGAGCCGAGAAATGAAGAATGGTCAGACTGAGTCAGGATGGTAGACTGAGTCACAGATTTTTCCAGACTGTGACGAGCACATGGACAGAAATTGGGAGCATGGCGTGACATCAGAAGCGGTGGGGTGGTGGGGCTGAGGGAGGGGGCGCCCAGTCCCTGAAGAGCGACCCAGCAGAACGGGGTCGAGCAGTGTCAGGCCAGCCACTTGGCCACGCGGGTCCCGAAGGCACCGCAGTGCCCCGTGGACGGCCGTGCTGTCCACCCCAGCAGCCCCGAGCTGTCAGCAGATGCTCACGTATGGGAGAGTTCTGTGCGCTCTGTGGGTTTTACACGCGTTCCCGTGAGAACAAAGCAAGACCGAAAACCTGGTTGGCTCTTAAGGGTTAACCTTCAGTTATCCGGAATGGGGAGGCCGCCCCTCCCTGTGCCTAGTCATCCGAGGACCCCACCACCTGTCCCGTGGCATTTCTGTATTGGCGAATGGCTTCTGCCCCTCCCCCACTGATGGCCTTTGTTAGATGTTTTTCTTTAATTTTCTGTTTCTCTTTACATATACTTGGAAAGCTGTCAGCTTCAGCCAGGTGAGGCTTGTGGTCGCAGGACTGATGGATGCGGGAGGCTCCCTGCCACTGCCAGAGCCGCGGTCCTGGGTGGGGGCGGCTGCGGGCTCCACAGCTGCGGCTCTGTCCGCCGGCCTCTGCCGCTGGCAGCCAGACCCCTCGGCCCACAGCCCCAGCGCCAGGGCACAGGGCCAGCCTGCTCCCCAGGCAGAGTTTGCCCACCACGCCCTCTGCAGGGTAAGTGAGGGACGGCTGCTGTGCACCGCGGGGCCCCAGGACTTCTAGAAAAACAGCCGATGAAGCTGTTGGTGTCCTGGCTACAGCTGTCGAGGCTGAAGGAGGAAAGAGCTCCAGAGCCTGTTCCTGGCGGTTCTGTGGAGCAGCAGCAGGACCTGGCTCTGCCCAAACTTGAGGTGGCCCAGATTTCTGGGGAAGGGCGGTTGCTGCTGCTCACACCCAAGGCAAGGCGCTTATGGGACTTCCCCAAAGGACCCTAGCTCCTTCCCTCGTTCTTTGCCAGAGGCTTACTGAGGGCCTTGCACACGCCGGCTCCCTGCCAGGCACCAGGGGATTCAGGAGGACTGAAACAGGGCCTCTGCTCAGAAGGGCCCTGGTCTTGCCAGGAGGACGTCTGCTTAAATAACTGCACTGCAATGGAGTGCGTAATAAGAGAGAGTCTGCCCAGAGGAGGAAGAGGCCAACAGGGCTTCAGGGTGCTAGAGATTTTACAGAGGAGGGGCTATTTCAGCTGGGTCTTGAAGGATGAATAAGAGCTCTTCAGGGAACAAAGGGCAGGCAGGATATCTTGAGTGATTGCAAAGAGATTTGGGTGTGCAAAATGTGATTCTGTGTGGTGACAGGCTTGGAAGGTCTGACAGAGGCTGCAGAGAGCCAGCAGGCAAAACTGACTGGGTCACATCACAAAAGGCCTCCAAGGCGGGATGCAGGAGTTTGGACTTGGTCCTACAGGCTGGTAAGAGGCACTGAAGATTTTGAAACAAGGGCTTGATGTGGTCGGCTTTGCATCTTTGAAAGCTGCAGCGTGGGTGGGGTGAGGAGGGACACAGGGACCCCCCCACTCTGAGGAGAAAGCTGTGCCTGCCAATCCATGGAGGGCTGTCACTTCGACCACGGCAGTGGAGTCAGGAGGTAGAGGGCAGGGGACAGCTCTGCACTTTTCTGAGTTTGAGTGACAAGGGTCAAAGACCTTAGGGGTTTAGAGAAATGGAAACAGCATGGGACAGAAATTGTCTAAGGCAGGAGTCCCCTGGGCTGGAGGTCTGGGAGTGCCCAGCTTTGTGGGGGACCCCCAGGTCAAAGTCAGCCGAACAAATGTCTCCCTTTCCGGATCTCTCCACCCTTTCAGGCTCTGTGCTGGGCTCTCCACTGTCCAGGCCTGTTTGATCCTCTCATAAGAGGATCAGAGAGGTGAAGCTCCTGGCCAGTGTCACACAGCCAGTATGTGGGCAAACCAGGCTCAGGCCTGGCAGACTTGGGGGCAGGGCTCCTCCTCTTCCTCCACCAGTGGCCAAGCCAGTGTGGCGACTTGTCTCTTGGTGAAGCTGAGAAAGACAGAACATTGAAAACAGTATGAGATTCATACCCGAATTACCAAATTAAGTATTTTTTAACACAAAGACCGATGGGAACAGCAGAGGGGTGTGTATGCATGCGTGTGTGTGTGTGTGTGTGTGTGTGTGTGTGTAGACTCCTTCATTACAGTTATGTTTATTAAGCACCTATTTTGTGCCAGGCCCTGGGGATGCAGCAGTGACTGAGGCAGACAGTCCAGGCTGTCAGGGAGGCGTTGGATGGGGACATGGGGAAGGTCTTACACATAAGCAGGTCTGTACAAACACACAGGTGCGCGTGCATTGGTGTCCGAACTGACGGAAGACTAGCTGCGTTTGCCTCGCACAGACCACGCAGACACGCACCCCGGCTCACACACATGCCTGCGCGTACCCCGCCCCCGCACATGTATTCACCCACAGGATTCAGACCGACTTCCAGTGGGAACTGAGGACAGGAACCCGGGCCTTCTGCCCAATACTGTAACCGGGAGGATGCGACGCACACCCTGTCTCACCGTAAAGACCAGCACAGGGCCTGAATCCCAGCTCTTCCCCCACCTGCCGGCCGGGGACGGAGCTCCCGGACTTCGATGGTGCAGACGGCAGCTGCGCCCAAATCTCTGCTAACAGTCCTGCCACCATCTATCAAACTCAAGCCAGGCACTTGTCATGCATCGTCTCCTTTCACGTATGCTCTGGCTCCGGAGGTGGGTCCGGTATCGCCCCCATTTTATAGATGAGGAGACTGAGGCTCAGAGACCTGGGCTGTCTCACCTAGGGTCTCACACAGCTCACAAGTGGCAGAGCCCGGGTTTGAACCCTGAACTCCTCCTTTGGAAACAGCATCCCAGTGCTGGTGCCTCTCAGATGTCCCTGTCCCCAGAGCCGCCTGGGGCAGTGGCGTCCTCAGGTCTTTCCTGTTATTTGCTGACAAGCTGAGGGCCCAGTGCTGGTTCCCAGAGCCATCGTCAGCCTGGCCTCTCCGGGCCGTGACTTGTCAGGTGGGAAGAGAGGACTTTGAGACTGACACAGGGGCAAGGAGATTACTGCTCGGGAAGGCGGGGGTGGGGGCAGGGGTGAACGGGCAGCTTTGGAGCCTCCACCCTGGCTTCAGTCTCTCCACCTGTAAATGGGGTGACCTGGGGGCTGCCGGTTTGCAGCTCCCAGTTTAGGCCCTAACGGTGGGGCAGGTGGTGGTGGTTGGCACGGGAGGGGGTGAAGCTGAGGATCCCAGACGACGTTCTGTGCAGGCAGCCTCGGTCTGACAGCTGGGGCCAGGACCCGCCCAAAACTCACTTGCTCTGCGGGTGAGTGGGGAACTCGAACTTCACCTGGAAGGCCGGGGGACACTGAGCTTTGGGGCAGAGCAGCGGAGCAACGGGAAGTGTGTTGTATGACTGGCACCCCACCCGCCGCGCAGAGGCTGGCTTGAGAAGGGAGCGGGAGGCTGGGAGGGGGTCACGATGCTTAACGGGGCTCCCGCCGAGACCGTGGGGTAGGAGGGGAGGAGGACTCGAGAGGGGTCGAATCTGTGCAGAGACGGACTTGGAGAGTATGGGGGGGAGACCGGGGAGCCCGCCCCTCCCCGACGGGGGCAACTCAGCGGTGCTTCCCACCAAGGTGGGGAGAGGGCAGTGGGGGTGGGGAGGGAGGTGATGACGCTCGCGTGGGCCACGTTAAGTGCAGTTTCCCGTGGGACACCCAAGGGGAGGCGTGCCACCAGGCCAAACACGCAGCCCTCAGCAGGGGAGGGCTGAAGACACAGAGCGACACCTCCGCCTGGGCGGGACCCCTCCCTCTCTCCAGGCGCCCCTAAGATGTGTGCTCTCTCTGTGGTTGCCCTGTGGTCTGAGAGTCAAGTTTACCTCCTGGGCTTGGATTTGAGTTTGTTCCTAGGGAGGCCGAAGAGGGGAAGGTGGGGTTGATACTGAATGCCGGAAAGAGGTCTGTGAGCACCTCGCTCTGACCAGCTCCTCCAGCCCCGCGCGTGACCCGGGCCGCGGGAGAGGGAGGACAGAGGGCAGGGACACATCGATAAGGTCTCATTGCCCGTGGCCAGTCCCTGAGCTCTGTTACCCTTCACTCCCGCTGGAGGATTCTGCCTGCACTCGAGAGGAGAAAGGGTTTGCTAAGCAGACCAATGGGTTAACAAGCCCGCCGAGGACAGCAGGCTCTCGGCCGCAGCATTGGCACCCGGACAAGGAGTGTGCAAATTATAAATGACTCCTCAGCTCTGTCAAGAATGGCACTGAACATACCGAGGACACTCACAGAAAGCTGCAATCCTTTTGAGAAGAAATGGTTCTGTTAGAGAACCACCATGCGCTGGGCCAGCCTCTGGGAGGCAGGGGCTGGGCTCGGCCTCTGCGGGGCGGGGCGGAGCCCTCGGCGTTTCCCTGCAGAGGAAAGGGAGCTGCCCAGCTCCCGGGCCAGCGCCACCCGGGCTGGCTGCAGGCCTAGTTCTTCCTGACACCCCACAGAGGTTTCTCACTGACTCCGGTTTCTGCCTGGTGAAGAGGGTGAGGGTGGTCTGCACCAGGGCGTCGCGGGGTCGGGGGAGAGAGGGCAGCGGGGAAAGCGGGGAGAGAGGGAGATGAGAAGTTGAGGAAAGAAGGAGGCCCAGTTCAGAGAGAAGAGACTCCAAACGGCCCAGAAGTGGAGAAGGAGGGAGGTTCTGAGGGGTGGTCCCGGGTGTGGCCGGGTCAAGTCCCAGCTCGGCCACAAGCTCACCTCGGGCCCGTCCTTTGCCCACCTGCCCAGGGCGGAGCTGGCCCTCCGTCCGTATCGGCTTTTCCCAACTTGAGCCGCTTGTTTTTCGCTGCGTCTGTAAACCACCCACGCTGTCGCCCACTTGTTCTCGTTTCATCAGTTCACCATTTTACTTCTGCTATTTAAAAGAAACTTCACTATGCAATTTAAGTGGAATATAATGTTGCTTGTCATACGTAGGAGCTAACCATCAAAATAAATGCAAAGAAATGAAAAGTGATAATATGATTAAATTCGACCTCACCGTGGAGGCCCGAGTGCTGCCCTGTCTGTCTCAGAAGGGACAGGGAGGCCCATGTCAGGGGGTGGTAAAGGCACATTAGCCCTGAGCTGAGTTTTTCTTCCTGAGATGACCAGCAGGAACAGGAGGGAACGGGAACTGTTTCCACACTGTTTGGTGCCTCCTAGAATCCCCCCTTCGAGCCCATGGTCCGGGGCGTGTCTGCAGAAAGCCAGGGCCAGACGTCATCTTGCACCCCTTCCAGAACTGACGGTCGGGAAAGTGCAGGGGTGTGAGGGACCCACAGCAGCTGCGAGAGGGGGTAGGCTTGGGCAGGGTTTCAGAATAGACCCCGCATTCCGTAGCCACAGGAGTGAGGGTTTTTGGGGGCTTTTTCCATTTCGATGGGGGTGTGTGCTCGGAGAGGGCTTCGGCCCGGCCCGCCCTCAGCCTCCGGGAGAGCTGCTCAAGCCTGTTTCTCCCCCCATGTGCCCTGGAGGACATCCCTGGGGCCCTCTTCCCTGCTTGACTCCAGTGTGCCCTGGGTGCCTTCGGGGTGGGGCAGCTGGAACTCTTTTAATCCCATAGTAATGAACCATGTGCCCAAGAGGCTTAGTTGGGAGGGAGTGAAGAGAAATAAGCAGCTCCCCTTTGTCCCTGGGAGGACAGGGAGGAGAGACGTGGGGGGTGGCTTCCGATGGGGTCAGAGCCCCCGCAACCCTGAGCACCCGTCCGCCTCTGTTGGGCTCTGCCCGAGTTCCGGGGTGCGTCCCCCTGCAGCGTCCCTGCCCAGTGCGTGAGCCGTGTGGGCGCGTGGTGCGCACGAGCTCTGCCCTCCCTGCCTGCGTGGGGCCTGCGGGCTCTGGCAGCCACGGGCCTTAATGAGGAGCAGGGAGCGGGGAGGGAGGGGCCAGATGTATTCCGAATGACCAAGAGCAGACAGAGCATGTTACGGCGAAAGGACCTGAGAGACCTTGTAACTCATTGTCATTCCACAACCAGGGGTGCAGCTTGTGACCTCCACGTTACAGATGAGGAAACCGAGGCCCGGAGAGGGGCAGGTCTCCCAGGCTTCCTGACTCGCCCGGGGCCTCCCCTCCCTGCATTGTTCCTCTGCTCTGGGTGCTCAGGCTTGACGTGCCACTATTGGGGCCTGTCCCAGGGACCAGCCAGTGGGTGTCCCCATTTCTGTGGGCCTAGGGCTCAGGGTACCACCCAACTTGACTCATCTGGGCCAATTCCGACTGTTCCCAAGGTGTCCTGGCTCATGGAGACTGTGGCCACTTCGCCTGCCCTTTGCCACACCTGGTGCACAGTCTGCTCCGTCTTCACAGGTTCTTAAGGGCCTTCACCTGGGCAGGCCCGCAAGGCCAGGCTGGTGCACACACGAGGCTCACAGCACCCACCAGGGGACACCCGGATGGCACGCTGCATACACAGGCTCTGAGCGCTTCCGGGTCTTGGAACCTGGGGGTATTGCCGGCTGCAGGACGGGGTCCTCAGCTGCTGAGCGGTGAGGCTTTCCTGGGACTCCTCAGTCTTGCCCTGCCCCGAACACCCCATCTGGGCTTCCACGTGACACCATCGGTTTTCTGCGGTCACCCCCTCATTCCAGCTTGTCACCCCCCATCCCCAATGCCCTCACTCCGCCCTCTGCAGGGAGGGAGCAGGTTGGTTTTCTGGGAAGCAAGGCGAGTGTGATTCCCAGGTGCCCCCAGGACAGTTGCGTGCAGGCCCCCGGCCCCTGTCCAAGCCAGAGTCCACACTGCAGGGCCGGGCGGCAGGGAGAGGGCTGCACATCCTGCCGATTGCGAACCAAAGCACCAGCCCTGTGTGGAGCTTGAAACCAGAGGCTTGTGAGTAAATCCATGGCCGAGGTCTGTAAGGGGAACCAGTTCCCACCATGAAAGGGCCTTTTGTTCTCCCCCCTGGGTCCTGGGTGAACTGCGATTCCATTTTAATTAAGTATGCAGCGGCTGGGGCTGAGCGAGCTGCCCTCGCTCGGCTCCAGGGGTGGGGCAGTCGGGGCACGACATGGGGGAGACAGAGGTCCCGTGCTGGGCTCCATCCAGCCAGAAAATGGAGAGCAGGAGGTGGGCAAAGCGGCCTGGGGCAGGTGACTGCGTGCCGGTCCCCAGCTGGTTCACGTTCAGCGCAGAGGAGCTCGCCCTGCAGGCTGCCGGCTCTCCTTGGGCACCCGGTTTGCAGCACCTCTGGGCACACCCTCAGGAAACGAAGCCCCAGGACAGGAGAAAGATACTATCCTTTCTGATTTTACACAGACCCAGGGCAGTGTGGGGGCACAGACACGAAGCCAGCACCGTGCCTGCCCTCACAGGACTCTCAGTCTGGGGAGAGACAGGAAATTCCGGTTTGGTGGGATAACAACGTAATGCAGGGCTGTGGGGAGTCCAGGCAGGGGAGGGGACAGCCTCCTGGTGCAGAGGACAGTCGAGGAGGGTGAGTGAGAGTCTGCCTGGGAGAGGAGGCCGCAGCCAGAGGTGGAGTGCTCAGGAAGGTGAGGCCCACTCTGGGAACCAACAGTGAGAACAGCTGGAGACTCGAGTCAAGCCTAGGGGCCGGGAGGTGGAGGGCAGGTGAAGCCTGGTCTCTAAGGGGCTTCCAACACCACTCCCGGGCTCCAGACTTTGTCCTGAAGGCAGTGGGAGCCATTGAAGGTTACTCAGCAGGGGCAGGAGCCATCAGAGGTGTGTTTTAGAAAGATTCCTCGAGCAGCAACCCAGAGGGTGGATTCAGTGCCTGCCTTTGCTTCCCCTGGGGAAATGGAATTTGATCCTGGCACTGGGTCCCTCTCTGAGGCCGATCGTTCAGGCGGGCCCTGCAGAAGGCTAGAGCGGCAACACAGGCGCAGTGGGGTGGCCTACCGGTCGTGAGACATGCTTACCCTGTAGGGGATAAAGGTCTGCTTCATGAGTGGCCGAGAGGGCAGGTACCACATTTGCATTCCTGTGCCATGTTCTCCAGGCCTGGGACTGCAGGTCCCACCCGTCTGGTTGGTTCTGGAACTAAGGAGCCACCGTGGAAATGCCATCTTCTTAAATGCATGCTGTGCAATCAACAAACACTTATTTTGTGGGGACCCAGGTTTTTGTTTGTTTGCTCACTTGCTTGTTTATTTTAGTCTGTTCAACCCGAGAGTCTCCTAGAGCTTGGGCAGGTGAGGGGAGCCACAGCGACAAAAGCTGCAGCTGAGAACAGGCGAGACTAGGTCTGGAATAAGCTGAGGAGGCGGTTAAGGCTGTTTCATGTTAAGTCCCTGTAGCTGCAGAGCGGGTTCTCTTTTTCGCAGGAGGGTTAACGTTTGGGAGACGCAGCAATGGTTCATTGTCTTCACCCCAAACCTTTGTCATTTAATAACATAAAGGTTGTGACACTAGGCCAAGCGTTTAACATGTGTCATCTCTCGTAGTCTTTGTAACAACCCATGAAAGTAAGTACCATAATTACCTCCATGTCACAGCTGAGTAAACTGAGGCACGGCGAGGTCCAGCCACTTGCTCAAGGTCACCTAGTTTGGAAGCGGAGTAACTGGGATTCGAACCCAGGGACTCTGGCCCCACAAATCCTGTTTTTAACCACTACTGTGGTACCAACCATATCCTTCACACACCTCTGCAGCTAGCTCAGTTCACCCCAAATCATGCTCAATTCGCTTCCTCGTGAAGCCTCCCTGGAACGCCTCTCACAGGAGCTTGTCCCTTCCCTGAATTCCAGGGAGACCTGTGCATTCTGAAGGATCTCCTTTCCTGGTTGTCTTATCACTTACCTTCTGCCGATAACCGCCTTTGGACAGAAAGTGTGACATCCGTGACCCTCCCCCAGAGCGGCCCAGCCTGGAGCCTGCGACAGGGCCCTGTTCTAACCCCCGCATTCCCCAGTTGCATGGTGTCCGCCGTTTGTGAGTGCTTTCCCATTGAATCCTTGCATATCCTTCTGAGAGCTGGTGGCTTGAGGGCCATTTAATGAAGGAGATGACTGAGACCCAAAAACTTAAGGACAATGGCAATGGTGAAAATTGCAGCAGCTAAAATGCATGTAGAACTTACTTACATGCAGTAGATACTAGCAGACAGGGAAACTGAGGCACAGAGCACTGCGGTAACTTTCCTGAGGTCACAGCCAATAAGAGGTAGAACCGAGATTCAAATCCAGGAAGTCGGCCCCAGAACCCACTCTCTGAACCGTGTCACTTGGTTGCCACACAGCCGGCTGGTGGGAGTGGGGAAGCAGTTGGCAAATATTTGGGGACGGCTTGATTGCTCACTACTGACCCCTCCTTGAGCTCTGTCTGTGGCTTCCTCCTTCTTTCCTTGGCCATGTGGGTTCTCTCTCTGACTGCCCTGCCTGAATCCCGCCTGCTGCAGGGGCCGGCAGGCCCTGGGACGGTGCGTGCCCGCGTGTATGCCTGTGTGTGCACACGCCTATGCTGTGCCATGTGCCCCAGTTTGCTGAGAATCCTTCGCAGAGAGTGTTCCTGGGGGAAGCCGAGCTCATCAGAGCTCTCTCTGATGCCCCGCGGGCTCCCTCATTTGGGGATGAAGCCTTTCTTGACTGTGTGTTTCTCTCATCCCTGGGCCGCTCCTGGCAGCCAGCTGTAGAGTTTTCATCTTAAGGGACAGAGACAAGTGGCCCTTCAGAATAATTTGAGCCCCTCTTCAGAAAACTCTGCTTTTCTTTTGAATCTAAGCCAGGGAGGAGCAGCAGCCAAGGAATTCACAGTGCTGTCTGGGACTCTTTGTTTTCCTCTTTGAAGAAATATGAGCTCTTTTGATTGCTGCTAAAGTGACGCTTAACCATTCTAAAGTGACAGCCTCTTCCTCTACAACTGTGATCTGGGGCAGGCTGCTAAAAATGTCTTAAGAACTTTGTTTTCAAAGTCTTGGAATCTCCCCCGAGGTAATCAGAGACACACTGGAGACATGCAAAATCTAAATCTGTGGTCACTACACGAGACAGATGATGACGTTTATTCCTTCAACAGACATTTATTGGCCATCTGCGTTGCGCACAACGCTGGAGACACAGTGATGTCCAGACCCACAGAGCCCCTGCCCTCACAGAACTCAGGTTCTGAACAGGAGGAAAGGAAAATGCACTGCGAAATCAGGTCGATTGTTTCAGACCGTGGTGAGTGCCAGGGAGGATATGGACAAGGTGATGTGGTCGAGTGACAGGAGGCTACTTAGCGTGGGTGGTCAGGGAGGGCTTCCCTACAGAAGGGACCTTTGAGCTGAGAGCTGAGTGACAGGCAGGCAGCTATACAAAGATCTGAGAGGAGAGAATTCCAGGCAGAGGCATGGTTAGTGCCAATGTCGCAAGTTGGGAATGAGCTTGGTGGGTTCAAGGAGCAGCAAGGAGGTGGGTGTGGCTGGAGCATGGTGCCCCAAGGGGACAGCGGTCGATGAGGTCAGATTGCTTGGCAGAGGTCGGTTCATGCAGAGCTCTGTAGACTATAGAAAGGAGTTTGGATTTTGTTCTGTTAAGCAGGCTGCATTTATGCTGATTAACAAATGATGTTTGAATCCAAGAAAGGTGATAGAATATGCTCATGTTTACTGTTTGGCCCTCAAGACAAAATTTCCAAGCATCTTGTAAACACAGTTTCGATGACTGTAATAGCCTTATCAGGAGGCACTGGGGTCTCTTTAAATGAGTCACGGCAACTTGGTGTCACGATCACCCGCGTTTATGTTTCAGCTCTGAGATTTCCTAGCTGTGTGACCTTGGGCAGGTCATCTACTATTCTTGAGCCTGTCTCCTTATCTGCAAGGTGCGGTAATATTTGACCTTCAGGGCTGTTGTGAGGATGGAAAGTGATAATGTCGTAAAGACGTACTGTATACACCGACAGGTGGTGCGCAGCTTGAAAAGTGGATTATTCCACTGAGAACTCCCCACAGAGGCACACCTTGCTAACTAGGACCTTAGATTGCACCTAGGGGAGGAGAAAGTCCACTAGGTATCATTAAAAAGAAAACACGTCTTGAAATATCCCAACTACTCGCGGAGTACCTAGGAAGGCTAAGAAAGGTATCTAACACCGTGCTTCACGCCCAGGGGACCTCTAGCACCACTCCTTCCCCGAAAGGCTCCAGACACCTGGCAGCTCCCTGTCACTAAAGGCCCACTTACAGCGGAAGATGCCAGCCCTTCCATAGTTTCCGGGTTGGGGTGGGAGGGATCTGTCCAGGGCGAGCCTCTGGGAACCTAGGAATGCACTGAGGTCGGCATCCCAGAGCCAATCAACACAGGGATGCTTGGAGCTCTCCAGGGTGCTGATCAGCCAGAGGCTCCCAGAACCTTGCAGTTAGAATAGCTCTGTCTCCGATGCATTGGTCTTAGAATTGGCTGTGGTTGCGACATTTGGACTGAGTATAAGTATCTGGGAAAAGAAAAGAAATGCATTTGAGATCAGGGCGGACCTGATTTAAAATCTTTAACCAGCTGGTGACAGCAACCAGTTAAGCCTCCCTTTCCTCATCTATAAAATGGGGGTGATGACACCTATTTCTTTTTGCCTGTGCAGATTAATGTGCTAAAACATTGAAAGAACCTTGTACAATGCCAGACAAATACAAATGCTCATTAAATAGACGTGTGTCTGCCTGGACAGTGAGCTCTCAGAGATAGCCTATTCTAGGCCAGGGTATTGGTAAGGACAGTGTGGACTCTCGGGTCAGACCTAGTTTAAATTCCAGCTGTTTCCTCCTGGCTGTGTGAATGGCCTAAGCACCTAAGTCTCAGTTTCCTCATCTGAAAATGAAGCTAATTCTGCATACATAGTGGGGTCTAATAGCTAGAATTTAGTAAGTGCTCAATAAAGACTTACAGATTTGGCTTGAATTTTTAGGTGACCTTCCTTTCCTTTCCTTTTAAAAATAGAATTAAGTTCAAAATCTGTCTCTAATCTGACAGCAGGTTTATTATGCTTCCCTGAGCCTCATCAAAAGGGGAGGGACAGACAGTAATTGGAAGCAAATGGTCATGTTCCAGGTGTCAGTGGGAAATGAGATGGAAGCCGAACAGCGGAAGCCACTGTGGGAACACTGTCACTCTCAGGTGGACTCTAAGACACATGGCCATTGGGATTTCATGGTCTTGACCCCAAAAAAGACCTGTTCTCAGAAGGGACAAAGCCCTGGGAGAAAAACTGTCTGTGAGGTTTGTTACCCAAGTTTCCATGGTCATGGGGGAAGAATGAGCTACGGGCCTTTGGGAGCCTGGCACAAAGCTGGGTGCACAGAGCTCTCTGGGGCAGAGAGGAAAGAACGTGGTTGGGGGAGTCTCCCAGGCTCGACTTCCAATGCCTGCCCCACCATGTAACCAAGAGACTTTATTTATGTTTAACTTATAATTATGGAGAATTTCACACATATTGAAAAAATCTCGTCTCATCTCTCCCCCATCCACGTCCCTCCCTCCTGTACCATAGTACGGCAAGGCAGCCTGGAGGCACTAGGCACTCACCTGCCTGAGCCCCAGTGTCCCGGGCTGCAAACGGGGATGGCAGCGAGGCCACGGGCACAGGGAAGGTGATGGGAGAGAAGCATCGAGTCCTGAGGCACCTGCGAGTTCCCTTTTCTTCCCAGTCTCCCGCCTGGTTGGGCCCTGGATCAATGCGGGCTTGGGCCTCAGGCCTCCTTCTCCATGTTGGGGCCCTCTGGTCTGCCTTCTGCCCAATTTGACCTCTGCGTGCGGATTCACCTTCTGCAGCTTGACCCCCATCACCCTAGTTGCCCCTCCCTTTTGCCCCTCAGTCCCTCTGGTCTGCCCTGAGGCACAGCTGATGAAGATGTCAAGGAATGGAAAGTCGGGAGACACAGATTTCCATTGCACTAGGGAGATGCCTCCACCAGCGCAGGCCTCGGCTCCCTCCGCTGGAACAGTGCCAGTTTATTATTATTATTGGTATAAAGTGCTTTGCAAAACTTAAACTGTTGAGACTGTCACAATGCTTGATATTCTGCTCTTCCTCCTTTTGGAGTAAGCACGTAGGAGAGGATTACAGCAGACACGGAGCAATAGGAGAAGCCGGAGACCAAGGGAGGGTGTGTTTCTAGACGGGAGAGCGCACGGCGTGCTCGGAGCTGACGGGAGGGACCCGGTGGAGAGGAATAAGAGGGATGATCGGCAGAGGGGAGCAGGGGTACCAGTGGGGTGAGCTCTGAGTGGAGCGTCACTGCCGGTCACAGAGGCCTTTGGGTCAGCTGGTGTGTTTGAAGCCAACTGTGAAATCAGAGGAGCCATTGAAGAGTTTTGAGCAGGACAGTGACGGAATCATGCCTGCTCCATGCGGGACAGATGGATGAGGGCAAGACCCACTGAGGGGGTTTCTGGAATATCCAAGTGGAGGGGGCTCTCTGAATCCCCCATGCCTGGCACATACTAGGGGTTCAATCAAATATTCACAGAAGAAGTGTCTGCAGTACTTTGGGGACTTGCACTGGGTAAGTTCATGCATGGTGGGAAGTCCAGGACAGTCTTCCTCTCAGAAGGGTGAGTCGACTTGGAGGTCCCCCGCACTGTGGTTACTCAGCTGTAGGAGAACAGGGGACTGCTCCGATAAAGCACACGAGGGTCAGGAGCCGTAAACCCACATGTCTAAAGGGACCAGGCAGGTTGTGTAAATAAGGAATGGGGTGGATGTGAGGCGACAGGGATTAGTGGGGACTGTGGCAAACCAGAGGCACCTGCCCCATCTAAAGAGCTGAGCAGCTCTTGGCCCAGCTCACTGCTGCCCTGCAGGCCTAGTGTGTCCAGAATTTTTAAGAGGATCCAGAGGTCTAGATTTTTTTTTATGTGAACTTATCCACTCTTTATACCAGAGCTATCCAATAGAAATATAATTCGAACCACACACATAATTTTGAATTTCCTGGTGCCACATTAAAAAAAGTGAAATGAAATACATGAAATTGATTTTTAATGATAAGAGTTTACTTAACAAATATGTCCAAAATACTTTTCTACATGTAAATGTTATGGGGAAAAATGAGATTGCCTACATTCTCTCTTTTCTTTCTCATACTAAGTCTTTGACATCTGGTGTGTATTTTACCCTAAAGAACATCTCCAACACTCAGTAGCTATGTATGGTTAACGGCTACTGTCTTGGGCAGCACAACTTTAACACTGGCTGACATTTTTAAACAAAGCAAGGGTCAAATAGAAGACGGCTCCAGGGTGGCTCCGGGTATCGGCACGCAGCCTGTGGGCTCTGCGGCGGGGCGACTTGCCTGCTGCCCCTGCTCAGGCCCCTGCCCTGGCGTCCTGCGCTCGGGCTCCCGGCTCCGCTCCCGTGCTCTGCGGTCTGCGCGTGCGCGTAGGGAGGTGCTCTTGAGCCTTCGGCAGGAAGCCCTTCGTGCCCAGTGTCACCGCTCCAGGGCTCCTGGAGTGTGGGGACGAGGAGGGCAGGGAGCCCAGGAGCTGAGCTTGCGTCAGCACGCACGGCCAGCCGGCCTTCGAAACTCGTCGTCATTCCCTGCGTCTTGACGGCACACCGTGGGTGCGCGTGCCTCCGGCTCTTCCCGAATGCCGGGTTGTGCGCACAGCTGCCTTCCTCCCTCCTCAGGGAGTTCCTCAGGGAGGAGGGGTGCCTCGGGGCTCCGAGCGGGAGAAGCAGCTCGGTGGCCACAGAGGGAAGTCCCACGCTAACGACGTGGCAGAGTGGATCCAGGAGCAGGCTGCCTCCTGCATGCTGGGTGGGAAATGGTGGCTGCCACGCAGAGGCGGCGAGCCCCCACCGGCAAGGCTGTGGGACGCTCTGCAGATTAAGATAGAATTAAGAGATAGGTTTTTTAAAAAAACTAAGATACAATTTTCATACAGTAAAACTCACCCTTTTCAGTGAATAGTTCTCTGAGTTTTGAGAAATGCAGACAGTTGTGTGGCCACCATCCTCATCAAGGTACAGATCCCTCCCATCACCCCCCAAATTTCCCTCCTGTCACTTTGTAGGTGACCCTTCCCCCCCGCCAAGTCCCTGGTAACCATCAATCTATTTTTTGATTAGCTTTTTCCATAATGCCATTTTAAAATGGAATTATTAATGTATCGTATGAGTGCACCCTGCGAGCCCAGCTTCTTTCACACAGCACAGAGCACTTAGATTCTGGGCAGTGCTTTTGATGGCCGGGTAGCATTCCATGGCCACGACGCACCAGTTTGTGTATCATTCCCCCCGTCACCCGCTGAGAGATGTTAGGGCTATTTTCAGTTTGGGTGGTTATGAATAGAGCCACTTTTTTTTAAGAGACAGGGTTTGGGCTCCGTCACCCAGGGTAATCCTCTTGCCTCGGCCTCCCGAGTAGCTGGGACTATGCCACCACACCAGGCCAATTAAGGGTCTTGCTCTGTTGTCCACTCTTGAATATTTTTCGTATGAACATAAGTATTTATTTCTCCTGGGTAAATGCCTAGGAGTGGGATTGCTGGGTTGAATGACAGGTTTGTGTTTAATTTTATAAGAAACTGCACAAACTCGTTTTTAGAGAGGTTTTCCAATATTATATTCCCGCTGGCAAGGAATGAGAACCTCAGGGGCTGCACAACCTCACCAGCACCTGGTGTTGCTGTCACCGTTTATTCTTACTTCTCATCTGAGCTATTCCCATAGGTGTTGGGGGCGTTACTACGTAGTGAGCTGGGTTCACGGTGCTGTTTTTCAGGTTAGGAAAGCTGAGGCCCAGAGGAGTGTCTGAGACCCCTCGAGACAAGGGCCGGCCTGGTGTTTGGGAACGTGACGGTCTAACCCGAAGCGGAGCCTGTCCTCCAGCGATGCGGGAACAGTGCCGGCGCAGCTCGCACCGCAGGAGAACTGGGTTCAGCAGCTCATCTCTCCTCTACTCCAGCATGCTTCTAAGCACAGTCCTTTCTTTATAACCCGTCTGTCCCCTTTGGCCATCTGTAAGTCCCCGGAGGGGCTGTGCCTTAGTCATCTCCGTATCGCCAGGCCTGGGTAGGACTCAACGAAAGTTTGCTAATGAGCGACTTGCTGAAAGGCTGAGTCCTGCCACCGTCTCAGAGGGGTTCTGTCCTTCCTGGATTCCGGCAGCCTCTCTGGGCTGCTCCCTTCCTCCCCTAGACAGGGGACGGGCAAATGGGGGCTGTACGGCTCTGCCAGCAGGGCCCCCAAGGAAGCCCACCCCGCCCTGTCCGAGCCCCAGGTCCTCCCCCCAAAAGACTGAAGTCTCTGAGCCAGACGCACCCTGAGCCCCCTGGGTCTGTGGGCTGGTCCCCTCCTTGCTGCCCAGCTCGTGCCACGAGAGAAGTCCGGGTCTGGAAACGTGGCCCTGTCTCCTGATTCCTCCCGGTGTCTAACTCGCAGGCTCACGAGGCTTTGCCGGCCGTGGACAGCTCTCTCTGGGAACACGGCTGGACTTGAAGTAGAAAAGGGGAGGCTATTTCCAGTCGGGTCTATTTCTAGTTCTTTCTTCCTGAATTTGCAGTCACTTAACCTCTCTGAGCAGTACTTTCTTTGTCTGCAAAAATGGGTATGAAAAGCATCTACTTCTTAAGACTGTGGCAGAGAGGCCGGGAAATAGTGTCATCAGCCGCTCAGCAGGGGAGCCCCAAAAGAAGCGCTCAGTGGGGTGCTGGGTGAGGTCAGGGCCTGAGGTCCTTTCTCCAGAAACCCTCTCTTCCCTCCGAGAGATGCTGGCGAGTTAGTCTCGGCAAGGCCGGCCCAGAGTCAGGTGGAGGAGGCCGTGTGTTCTTCTCGAATATGACTTTGAAGCAGAGTCAGGGACACGGCCCGCATGTCCAGCCGTGGGTGTGCTGCGTGCATGGGGGGCTACGTGTGATCGATCCTTCTAAACATCCGTCTCCTCCCCTAGCCCAGCAGGTCTCAGGAGGATGACTGTTGCCCGCCCTCTTCCCCTGGAAACAGTTTTGATCGCCCTGACGAGGGAGGTGCTCTCGGCAGCCAGGGGTAGAGGCCTGTGTGCAGGGTGGCCCCACACCAAGGGTCATCCAGCCCCAAATGCCAGTCGTGCCGTGACTGAGAAACCTGCTCTCGGCTGGGACCCCAGTAAGTCCCTGGTGCTGAGCACAGTGCCGGAAAAACTGAACACGTGACGAGTCACACTTGAATGAATGCATTTGCAAAGAGCTGCATTTATATCTACGAGTAAGTCAAATCCCGAAGAAAATACTCCTGGGCGTACCAGCGGTGTGGCGGGGTTAGTGAAGGTTCTCATTTTCCCTTTGGCTTATCCGTGTTTTTAAAAAAATTTCCCTCCATGGATTTGGGTTGCTTATATAATAAAACCTTTATATAAAGGAAGAAAACTCAGAATAATGTCAGAAAGGCATAAAATTGTGAACTGAATATATATACTAATTAAATTCATTCATTCCCTTAACCAGTATTTATTGATCTCCCGCTGCGTACCAGGCTCAGTTCCAGGCACTGAGGACACAGCAGTGAAAAAGAAAAAAACGAGAACGTCGCCCTCTTTGGGCTTATGTTCTAGCGGCGGAGATGATGAGGCACGGAACAAGTGTAGACACGGTCTTGCAGCGCAGCGGAGTTGCCTGGTGGTGACAGGCGCAGGGGGCGAACCACCGCAGGCTCGGGCAGTGCGGGGAAGACACGGGGCAGGGCTGTTTAGCTGGTCAGAGGGGGCATCTCTAAGGAGGTGACATTTGAGCAGGGCCCTGAACGGAGCTGGGCAGCAGGACATGACAAAGGGACCAAGTGTGGGTGTCACGTGTGTTGAAGCAAAGACGTGCACCACCTTCTCGGGAAGGTGTCCGTCAAGCTTTGAGAAATGGCAGAAATTCTTATTTTGGAAATGCAATCCATCAAGATGCTCCCTCTGACGCCTCTGAGAAGAGGCTGAGGGCGTGTTTCTAAGCAGTCCTCCCTCTGAGAAGGAGCCAGAAGGATGCACAGGCATTTAAAGACGGAACCCTCAAGGACGGAAGAGAAGAGTCTCTTGAGGAACCGCAGAGGTTCTCTCCCTGGGAAGGCAGCCTAGTGTCCAAATCCCACCACTTTCCAGCTGTGTGACCTTGGGCAGGTTGCTTAAACTCTCTGTCTCAGTTTGCTCATCTGCAAAGTGGGAAAAATAACATCTGTGGCAGTGATGGAGACTCAGACGAGAGGATGCAGGGAAGCTCCTGGCAGAGAGCCTGGCACGTAGGGGTGCTAACAGGGCGCTCCTGCTTTCTCCGCTCCTCTGCTTCCAGCATCCTCCTCTCATCCCTGCTGATGACTTGGGGTGAGGGCCCCAGGTTGCAGGTGTGGGATAATGGAGCCTCCAATACCACTCTTCAATAACAGAAAATAAGGACATAAATGGGTCAAAGGGATGACATCATGGTTTTGATCAGAAGCAAACAAATATCACTCTTTATCTTCTCTAAAAATATCTTTGACTAATGAAAATGACCACTAAGGGGAAAGCACTACAGGAGGGAAGCAGCTGAGCAAAGGCGCAGGTGAGTCGGTATGTGCGCAGCTATTTAGTGAGCACCTACTATTGACTGAGGGGCAGTACCCCAGGGGCTTAAAGCGAGGGGAGGGAGAGCCTGAGTTCTCATGTAGCTGACATGCTGGCGGCAGAACAGAGTGTTAACACGCACACAAATAGACAAGCTTGTGAGGCCATCGCAAAAGAGAGTGACGTGATAGAAAGTGACGAGAGACGGCGCTAGGCAAGGAGGTAGGGGAGGCTCCGTGACGGGGGACACCAGAGCTGAGCGCAGAATCATGGGGGAAGCGGACACATCTGGGGAAAACATGTTCCAGGTAGAGGGAATGGCAAGTGCCAAGGCCCTGAGGCAGGAGCAAGCTTGCATTTTGGCGAGACAGAAAGAAGGCAGGCATAGGGCACGGCTAGGGGAGGGGTGCACAGAGGCTGGATCATGTAGGGTCTCGCAGGCCAGAGAATGGAGCTCGTGCTGGATTCTAATTAAAGTGCAAACCACCGGAGGGTTTGATCAGAGGAGTGACATGATCTGACCTGTGCTTGGGAAAGACCCATCTGGCTGCTCTGTGGGAACTAGACCACCATGGCAGGTGTGCCAGCGGGAGAGCACTGCAGACATCCAGCAGGGAGGCCGTGGCAGCTTGCCTGGGTGTGGCGGGGGAGGAGGTGGGAAGGGGTCGGATTCTGATTCTGTTTGGAGATAGTGCCAGCAGGACTTGCTGATGGGTCGGATGCAAGGGGCGAGGGAGCGAGGGGTCGTCGAGGACGGCTTCCTGGGTTTTGACTGAGCAAAGGAAAGATGGTGGCCATTGGCCAAGGTGGGAAGCCCAGGGCAGGAGAAGGTCTGGTGGGGTGAACTCATGCTATGCTTGGATGCCTGTTAGATACCCCAGCCATGTTGCCAAGCAGGAAGGTGGATATTTGTGTCTGGACAGGGACAAGGGCTAGGGAGTGGTGGAATGGAAAGTTAGAGCCTTAGGATCACCCAGAAGTGGACAGTAATTAAAGTGGTGGCAGGATATTCTGTGACTATCACGCATGAGCAAAACGTGCCTTTCTCCTTGGAGAGAGGGGCCAGCTCAGCTCTGCACAGTCCTCTGGTACTGCGATCCCCCCCCTCCGGCACATGCGGGTGGCCACAGGGTGCGGAAGTGCGTCGGTGGATGTTAGGGGCACCTACAGAGATCCAGGCATCACTTGCGGAGCTTCCAGGATTGTGTCCGGACACCTGTGGGCTGCGTCCCACCTGTAGAAGGGGAGTAAGAAGGGTCTGGAGGCAAAACCCCCTCTGAATTCCAACCTCGCAGCCCCAGGGGTGAGCTGGACTGTGCATGGTCCTCCCTGCCTCGCAGGGCCATCAGACTCTACTGGCGGAAGCGCCTTGGTCGCCTCGCACCCTGCTTGTCCTCGCGTCCCCATCCCCGCCAAGCCTGACTGTGCCTCCTCCCTCTGCGTGTCTTGCCCCCTCCGAGCTTTCCTGCGGCCTCTGTCCCTCCCACCCCAGCTCCGCCTGGCCAGCCCCAGCTCTGCCTCAGGTTCAAGCTGAATGCTCACTTCCTAGCAAGTGTCTTTGGCTTCATAGCTGCCATCCAGCCAGATTACGCTTGCGGGGGACAGTGGCTGTGTCTGCCTCATCTGCTGTGATGTTCCCAGGGCCCAGCACGTGGCAGACACTCAGCCTGACTTGAACTTCCTAAGGAGCTGTGGGCAGGGCCCTGGGCGAGCGCCCAGGGTGCGCTGAGTCGTTGCTAACAGCTGAAGGCCACGTCCGCGTAGCTCCGCCCAGCCCCAGGACCAGACGCTGTGCTGCACAGTGCTCACGTTGCCCCTCGTGGTGGGAAAGGGCGTACGATGTGGAGCAGAGCACCCGGGTCGGGCTGAACTCCACCGGACACAAGCACAAGAACCACCTGAAAGAAAAAGAATGTAGGAAGCGTGTGCTTGGTTTGAAAACAAGCCAACTTGCTAGAGATTGAGGGCCTGTTGCATCCATCGAAGCTAAGCTGGGTTTTATGACTAGTCATTAAGCATTTATTCAGTACCTACTGTGTGCCAGGCACAGTGCCAGGACAGAACTGCCAGGGTGAGCAATCCGTTAAATGCAGCGTGCCTGGTGCCATCTGGCTCCCCTTGGCATCTGTGTGGTCTGGCCTGCTGCTTTCTCCCGCGGCATCCCAGCCGGCCCCTGTAGCCCACTGCACTCGGGCTCCTGTTCACCTCTCAGCTCGCCGGGCTCAGCCTCCTCTGGGACTTGGCGCTTGCTCTTCCCTCTGCCTTTAACACCCTTCACAGATCTTACAGAACGGGCTCTTCCTCCTCGTTCCATTCTCGGGTCACACATCACTTCCTCTGAGAGGCTGCCCCCGACCACCTGGAGCCCCCCCACCCCCGCAGATGCAGGAGTCCTCTGGTCCACTTTGGTATTTTATCTCCTCCAAAGCACTTGTAACTCTCTGCAGGGCTCTCGCCGGCTGGTTTACTCATCTCCACGTTCATGGTCTGTCTCCCTCCTGGGACGTCAGTCCTGGAGCCCGTCCCCCGTGCCCACCCTGAGTTCTCAGTGCAGGCACGTAGCAGGGGTCCTTGTGCACTTGCTGAAAGAAAGAGGACGTGGAATCTCCCCCCGAGGGCCCCAGTCCAGAGAGAAGGAGACAGACCGATGGCTGTCAACTCAGGGATTGAATCAATGACCTGCAAAGCCTCTCTCCAGCTCTCAGCCACGGACAGACGCCCGCAGCAGCCTCTGCAGCAACTCTGGCCGATAGCCCTGGAGCCCAGGTCCCCCCAAAAATGACCCCAAAGTCAAGGATTTCTCCGTGGACCTGGTTGTCACCCAGTGCTGCTTTGGAACAGGGAAGGTATTTTTAAATGTTCTTGCAAGTGCTAAAGTGTGTCTTGTTAAAAATAAGGTTTGTGTTCATTGAAATGCCGTTCAGGTTCACCACTCCGCCGCAGTGTTTAAATCAACCACATTGCGCGCCCGGTGAATTCCGAACAGAGGAGTGAATCATCTGGGGCGAAAACGTTGAGAGCTGCTATTTGCTGCAGTTGGGTCTCATTTGCGTTCTGTGTTCACCTACCGAACCCTTCTCTAGTGCTCACTCTGTGCCGGCGCTGTTGGATGCGCTGTGCAAATATCAGAGCCTTTGCCCCCGCACACAAGCCCACCGCCTTCCCCATTTTACAGCTGAGGAAATCGAGGCACCGAGAGTTAAGTCGCTTGACCAAGTTCAGGTGGCTTGTGCCCTTGGGGGAGTTTTTGTGAACATTTCGGCTGCAGGGAAGACCTGGCTTATAACCCGCCCTGCCAAAAGCTGCCCACTTTCGCCGATGCCCTTTTTGGGGAACTCAGGCTTCCTTGCAGTGCCCAGTGAGGAATTCCTGAAGCATTTCCCTTCTTCTCCGGCCTGTGGACTTGGCAGCCTGTGGGCCCTGCGGATGAATCGCCCATGAACATCATTTTCAGAGTGTCCTACTGTGGTTCCCGGCTTTGGGCCAACCCTCCTGGCTGCCCGGTGCCCCTGCCTTGCTCCAGTTGTCTGGCCCAGCCTCTGGTTTTCCTTCTTGGATTCTTCCAGATCTCTCCTCTCACCCTCCCCACCCCCGTCCAGCTAAATCTCTTCTCTCTGAATGACTCAGCTCTGATTCCGCCTCTTCCCAGAGCCTTCCAGGGCTCCTCTGGCCCCGTTCACCCTCATCTTCAGAACTTCTCTTGTACCTGTGGAATCTACTTTCAGTGTGCAAGCTCGTGCCATTCTGTCTACAGTTAGAGTCTGTTTCAGAATATAGGGACATGGCCTTGGTGAATTCAAACCCTGTCTCTGTTGCCTATTGGTTGCATGACCTTGGGCAGGTCCCATCATCTTTGAGCCTCAGTTTACATATCTGTTACATAGGCATAACAGTGGCTCTTAAGCTCCTATAGGGTTGTTGTGAAGATGTAGCAAAGTAATACATATGGGCCGGGCGCAGTGGCTCACACCTGTAATCCCAGCACTTTAGGAGGCCGAGGCAGGAGGACTGCTTGAGGCCTGGAGTTTGAGACCAGCCTGGGCAACAGAGCAAGACCTCTGTCTCTACAAAAAATTTAAAAATTAGCCAGGCGTGGTGGTGTGTGCCTGTAGTCCTAGCTACTGGGGAAGCTGAGGGAGGAGGATCGCTCGAGCCCAGGAGTTTGAGGGTGAAGTGAGCTATGATGACACCACTGCACTCTAGCCCAGATGACAGAGTGGGCCGCTGTCTCAAAATAATAATAATAACAATACATGTGAAATCTTGCAGTTTGCACTTGATCTATAGCAGAGGTTAGCAAACTTCTGTAAAGGGCCAGACAGCAAATATTTCGGGCCTTGCAGTTCAGACGACTCTCTCGCAACTCCACGCTGCTGCTGTATGTGAAAATGCCCACAGACGTTCGTAAGCAAATACGACTGCGTTCAAATATAACTTTATGCATAGAATCAGATAGAAGCCTGATTTGGCCCGCAGACCGTAGTTTGCTGACACCTGCTGCTCTGTGGAGCAGCCTTTATTATTACTATTTCTGAAGAGCCATGAAAGATCAGAAAAGGGAACGCTCTCACCCCTTTCCCAAGTGTGCAAGTTTCCGTGAAGAAGAACAAGCCATGGCAGCAGGGAGACGGGGGAGGTGGCAGGGAGGAGGCGCTGTGGTCGGGATAAGGCCCGGCTAAGGAGGCGGGGGGCGGGGGAGCAGCTGGCGATGCCAGGGGCGCCAGGCCAGGCCAACCTTGAACGCCATGCTCATTCACAGGATCACTGCCCTTTCCTGTAACGCGCACTCACTGAGCACTGTGTCCTGTATGTGGAGGCCCCAGGGGGAGCAAGACACACAGACACCTCTGCCCTCGTCGGAACTTAAGTTGCAGTGGAGCAGGCAAACTGAGGCCCAGGCGGGCGGACTCCCTGGGGTCGCATAGCTGGTAGGCAAGGTGAGCAAGTGTTCTCTGGTTTTAAGGCATTCCAAGGGTGCTGCTACTGTACTGGGATGAGCACAGGATTTGGGGTCACGCTGACTTGGACTTGAGTCTCGTTCCCCCACCATCCAGCCCCATCACCCTTTGTGAGCCTCAGTTTCCCTGCCTGTAACGTGGGGCCCGTGAGGGTATGAGCATGCTAGTTGCTCCACACCCTCATCCACGCTCGGTGCAGTCTGCCACTGTAAGTTTAGCCACTCTGTTGAGTATGTAACCATACCCATTTCATAGAAGGAGAAAGTGAGGCTCAGAGACACTGAGCCCTTTGCCTTAGATCACGCGGCTACCGATGATAGAGCAGAGACTCGGATTCTGGATTCTGGGTCTGTGTTGTAGCCACAGTTAAAGTTGTGAAGCTCAGGACCGAATCAGAATACAAGTGATGCTCGTAAATGTTTTCTGAACATGAAGCGGAAGGTTGAAAACCATCAGTGGCAGTGCTGGGCCAGGCTGTCAGTCCATGGACTCCAAGCTGAGTGCTCATCCTCCTATGGTGTGGTGCCTTGGGTCCCCTCCAGCATCCCCAGGGAGATCCCGGGCTCCTGGGTAACCCTGTCCTTTCCAGTCACACTGCCGGGAATGCGTCCCCATGAGCTTGCCAGGAAAGACTGTTCTTTTGGGACCTGGCAGGACACAGTTTACATTTTGCAGCCAGGGCCCTCTCAGAGTCCCTGTCTCAGGGGCTCTGCTGTCCCCGAAGGCACTGATTGTTCCTTTCAGGAAAACAACCCACTCTGAGGTCGGGAGATTAATAAGGACAACAGAGCACTGGGAGACTCCTGTTTCTTTAGCCCTGGGCGCCCCTGGCTGCGCCCCGGGGATTCAAGCTGGGGCAGGGACACCGACAGTCTGAGATCCTGGACCAGCTCTGCTGCTGTCGTGCCAGGGGACACTGGGAAAGTCGCCTTCTCTGTCTGAGCCCCTGGTGCTGGCCATAAATGGAGAGATTGGGTGAGAAGCTGGGAGCCCGAGCTGTTGTCTGGGCCCCCCAGGCCTCTCTCAGGATCTCCGTGGACCTCGACAATTTTGCCACACATGTGGACCACACGGCCCAGTGCTCCTCAAGTCCTAACACGCATGTGGTTCCCTGGGATCTTGTCAAATGCAGATTCCAACCCGCTAGGTTTGGGCAAGAGTTCGAGATCCTGGATTTCTGTCCAGCTCCTAGGCGATGTTGGTGCTGCTGGTCTGAGGACCACACTTTGGGTACCAAGAGTGTAGCCCCCACTCCAGCCATGTTTTTCTTTAAATCGCATTATTTTAAACTTGGATTTATCCTCACTAGTAACATAGACGCACCACTGGCTTGAAGTACCAGGGATCCTTTTCTGCCAAGCGCATGACAAAGTGAACACGTCACTACTGACCCGGAGGCAGCTTCCCACATCATGCCGGCTCCTTGAATGCCTGTGGGCCTTGAAACATACTCGGGCCTCACTGACATCCCGGCCTGGATGCGCCCCAGCCCTGCAGGCCCTGAGAGCAGGCCCAGAGGCAAGTGGCTGTTCCCACCACACACCCTGCACGGGGCAGACGGGCCCAAGATCCCACCCTCGTACCCCCCTAGTCTGCCCCCAAGACCCTCCTCTCCCCCCAAGGCTGCCACCCCGAGTGCTCCACTCTGTCCCCTCCCCAACCCTGCTGAGAGCTGTTCACTTTTCCAATTAACGTGGTAAGCTTCGCCGGGCTCCCTGCCCTCATGACCTAAATTTAACCTTAACACATCGTTCAGAGCAGGTATTATTATTTTTAAATATCTGTTCCCTGTGTCTTACAACATGCATAGAGAAACCTCAAGAATCATTAGAAATTAGAGATGGGGGGAAAAGGAAAATAGTATCACCCAAAATGTCCCTCAGGGAGGGAAGCGTTATCTAGACCTTAACGGACAGGATGGAGTGAAGGTCAACAGAAGGAAGGAGGCTGGGCGCGGTGGCTCGTGCCTGTAGGCCGAGCAGGAGGATCGCTTGAGCTCAGGAGTTTGAGACCAGCCTCAGCAAGAGCCTGACCCCGTCTCCACGAAAAATGGAAAAATTAGCCGGGTGTGGTTGTGCACGCCTGTAGTCCCAGCTACTTGGGAGGCTTAGGCAGGAGGATCACTTCGGCCCAGGAGTTCGAGGTTGCAGTGAGCTACAATCAGGCCACTGCACTCTACCCAGGAAGATGGAGAAAGATTCCGTCTCAACAACACCCAAAAGAAAAAAAAAAAAGGAAGAAGAAGAAAAGGTTGCTATGGGGCAAGCCCCTCACCTAGTTTGCTCCAACAGTGCCAGGCAGATCCCCAGGTGGAGAACAGGATGGTTCTGCTCTAGGGAACTCACCAGCCCTGAGAGAAACACCCCTGGCTGCTGCCCTGTGGGGCCTCCTGGGGTACAGTCGCCCCTCCAGCGGCCACCATTCAATAATCTGTCCACCCCACAGAGCTCCAGTCCGCAGTCTAGTGCTTTGCGCTTACTTGGAAATGGACCTCCAAGCTCAGCAGGCATCTGAGGGAAGCAGGGACCAAGACCTAGAAACAAGACACCGGGAGAAAACAGAGACCAAGCAGAAAGCAGAAGCAAACTTCCAGGACCCCAGTGATGAGCCAGGTGCGAGCCAAGACTTCGCATCCAGGACACAGGATGCCATAAGAGGACCATAGGGAGAACAGAAGGAATTCTTGGAAACAGCTGTTTTTGAAATAGCAGAACTGAGAGTGTCGACAGGATTTACGATGGGGGAAAGAGGCAGGCTGCAGCTGCAGG
The DNA here is from genome assembly GCA_004363605.1 of Indri indri. Taxonomy (NCBI): domain Eukaryota; kingdom Metazoa; phylum Chordata; class Mammalia; order Primates; family Indriidae; genus Indri; species Indri indri. Next base: position 39,846 of record RJWJ010012924.1, read on the forward strand.
AAGGGTGTTGGGGAAGGGCCGGTGAGAGACCCGAGAGGCTCTGGGTGAGCCGGGCTGTGCGCCGCGTGGATAGCCCACTGAGGAAGAGCAGGGTGAAGGAGGCCATGATGGGTTCATCGTAGATGAGCTGGTTGGAGGAGCCTCCAGACGTCCCCCCAGATCAGTCTGTATGGAACAGGGATCTACCAGGAAAGACGCAGTGAACTGAAACCCAGAGAGAGGGCAGCGTTGCTCTCAGAGTTTGCAGCCTGGCACTGGCGTGTCACAGCCACCCCCACCCCGCCAGCTTTGGTGGAAGCCTGGTCCGCAGTTGAGCTTCTGAGACACTTGCTAACAATACAGATTCCCGCGCCTGCCAAACCAAAACTGGGTGGCGATACAGGGATGTGCACTTCCACAAGGCTTCCTGGAGTCTGACATACACCTGAGCTTGAGACCCGCTGGTTTCAGGAGCAGGTAGTGGACAAGGACCCAGGGAGGAAACTGAGCAAGCAGTCGGGGGAAGGGGTGGAGGATGCTCTTGTGTGGTAAGCACTGCCAGCCTGGTGCAGTGAAATTATTGCTAATTTCAGAATAGCAGCAGCTCTTCGATATTCAGCAGCAAAATCACTGATTCGGGAAGCAATTAACATAGACATTCAATCAATTATTCATTGCATCACTAATGTGTAGAGGTAATCAAATTGGCCTTTTAATATGTATTTTTTTCTTTTAATTAACCTTGTCCCAAACTAGAGTAGATTCCATGCAGAAATGTATTTGACTTAATTTTAAAAAGAAAGAGGAAAAAAATAGAAACCATTTTATCTCCTTATCACTGTGTCGAAGGAAGCCGCAGGCGGGAGCTGCTGTGTGTGTCGGCTGATGCCCTGTTCGCACGGTTCGAGACGCACTAGGAATCCCCAAGTCCCGTGTGCAGGTGCCTGCAACGCCACCATCGGCGATTAGATGGGGCCTTGTTGCGTGCCTGTCTGTGGGAGACTAGAAAGAGCACTGGACTGAGAGCCCGGAGACACAGCTCCCAACATTAGGTCTGCCGCCACGTTGCTGAGCCATTGGGTTGCCTCCCTGAGCCTCAGTTTCCCCCAGTGAGGGGGACTGAAGTCTTCCAGCTCTGCCGTTTCTCTCCT
>RJWJ010012925.1:0-40912 GCA_004363605.1 Indri indri
CTGTTACAGTTGTAAGTGCTCCCGGTTCAGGTTTTCATGGATTTAAAGGCCAGTTTCTAGTGACCAGGTGCCTGCAAAGAGTGGTGTTGTTTCTCTTTCTAATCCTGTCAGAAAATCACAGCAATGCCAAGTGTTATTACATGAACAATGGCGACAAAAAATAAAGTAGAAATATTCCCATGAAATGTGCTTTCATTGGCTTGGAGGTTCATTTTCTTTCTTTTTCTTTTTCTTTTTTTTTTTTTTTTGTTTCAAAAGGAATTTGTTTGCACCTGTCACCTCTCAGCTTTTTGTATAAAATGTTCTGTATGAGAAGATTTCAGAGGGATAGTCCTATGCCATACATGAATATAAAAGAAACGCATTTTAGCAGTATTTCCTTTAGTTCAAATAAAACCATTTAAAAGCTTCATGAAAATTATATTCCACATTAAGATCACAAGCCTGAACTACCTCCCACCCCCATCCACACACAGTTGCATCTAGGCACAGCTGAATATAGAGCAGAAATCTCAACTAACTAGCAGTAAACTAGTAGGATGCCTCAACATCTGAATATCATATGTTTTTTGGCCACTGCTGCTATTGTCATTTTTTAGCTTTCTCTCTGAAAGTGCGATTCTGGCATGTGCAAATTGTATTATATCTAATGAAATTAGTGCAGTCCTTTGCAGGAATAAGTAGCTAGTTCTTAGAAACTGCCAAAGATCAAATCCTTCAGACTCGCTATGCACAATTCCTTAACGTAAATGTAGTTAAGTCTCCATTAGGTGGCTGAATTACTTCTACTATAGCCCAGCCATGTACTCCATGGCCAGTCTAGGATGGAGACATACTATATTTTAAGGCCACCCTGTTAGGGATATCTTTGCTATTTTCAGTCAATTTTGTTTCTTCATATTGCATTCACCATAAATCCATCCAGGTTTATTCCCTGAGACCCTGAAAAATATGTCAGAACACACTTGTGCATGAAAGGCCTTCTCCTATTGGAGGACAGCTCTTGCAGACTACCTGAGTTTTTACTTTCCCAGTATACACATTATTAATATTTTCAACTATTCTTATTTTTCTTTTAAGACCCAGCTCAGAGCCAGTGTTCTTTCTCCAATTTCCATAGGATTCTGCCTGTGTCTCTAGCATCTGTCTTATTCTCATACCTCTTGTATGTCTATAAGTCACAGTCTGTATCAGATAGGAATGCTTCCAGCTGCAAGTAACAAAAAGTCCAGTGAGTATAGCTCTAAACCTAATGTCTATTTATTTACTGAAAAAACACTAGAGGTAGGCAGGCTTGGGGTTATTCTGGCAACATAACCACGCTATCCATAACTCAAGAGCCTTCTAGCTTTCTTCTCTACCTTTCATGATGTGTGAATTTTGTCTTTCTTCTCTTTACCTCATTAATGCAAGATGGGTCCCAGGTATCACATTCACAGTCAAGGTGAAAACAGAGGAAAGGAGCAATGCCAAATTATTCCTTCTCATTCCAATCCCTTTATAAGCAATCACAAGCCCACCTAAAGATTTTGAATTGTCTCATGGACACTCTTAGCTGAGGGGAAGGAAGGAAGAGTGACCATCAAGTGTGTGCTGGGAATACTGCTGACCAAGAAAACTAGCTAGCAAGGAAGTAGGCAACACACTGGGTTATAGATGTTTTGTGAATAGAAACAATCTTACTCATATTTGTTCCCAATTCCTAGAAATAACTTAATACATGAATGGAGGAATAAACTTGAATGGATGAATGAACAAATGGGTCCATCCTGGCTTTAGTCCCTTTACCATCCTTTGTGCTCACCTGCCCATATCCATAAGAAAGTGGCACTGCAAAGAATAAGCCCTGCAGACGCGGCCTCCCTAGCACGGAGCAGAGTAGGATTGCCAGCTGCTTGGTCCTGATGACGTACTTCTCTGACAGTAATCAAGAAATATGCTAATGTTTGGGCCTTTGACTTTACTTTTGAATCATTGTGTGCTTATTCACAGAGAAAATACCTATGTATTTTAAATATATAGTTTTACCAAGTCCCATCCTTGTTGGCTTTGTCATGACTCAATTTCATCTACTCAGCTTCACTCAGCTTCAGCTTCACCACCTTCCAAGAGAGAAATAGCATGTCCTGTGTGTCTTCATTCAACCAATTCACAGCAACGTGGATGAGGAAAGAGCTTTAAGTTCCACTAGACACTTATACAGAAGTCCCCCTTACCCAGGAAGGATATTTTCCAAGACCTCTAGTGGGTACCTGAAACCTTGGGTGGTTCCAAAACCTCTTTGTACTGTTTCTTCCTATACACACATACCTATGATACAGTTTAATTTATAAATTAGATGGAGTAAAAGATTAACAACAGTAACTAATAAAAACAATATAACAATACTGTAATGAAAGTCATCACACACTCTGTAACTTTTGCAGTTTCAGGTATTACAACAAAACTAGCTCAAAGTTTCTTTTTCACAATTTCTTGGATAGAAGATTCATTCTTACCATAGATCTTAGCAACCTCAGCATTCAATTTTTTCTTTCCTTGTTAAGTCATAACTTTCACCTTTTCACTGAGAAAGAAAAGCACTTTATGGCTTCTTTTTGGCATATCCAAATTGCCAGAGTCACTTTGCCTGTGCTTTGGGGCTATTACTAAGTAAAATAAGGATTGCTTGGACAACAAGCACTCCAGTAAAGTGACACTTGATCTGATAACCAAGATGGCTGCTAAGTGACTAACAACAGGCAGTAAGTGTAGGCAATGTGAAGATTCATGTCTCAGGAGGGATGCAGAGGGATGGCTCAAGATTTCTTCATGCTACTTAAATAGTATGTAAGTTAAAACTTATTCATTGAATTACTTATTTTTGGAAATTTTCACTTACTGTTTTTGGAAGGTGGTTGACTGCAGGTAATTGAAGCTGCAGAAGGTGACACCGGGGATAAGGAAGGAATACTGCATATTAGTCTGCCAGGGCCGCCATAACAAAGTACCCCTGACCGGGTGGCTTCAACAGTGGAAATTGGTTATCTCACAGTTCTGGAGGCCAGAAGTCCAAGATCAAGGTGTCAGTAGGATTGGTTGCCTCTGAGGGCTGTGAGGAAGAATCTGTTCCATGCCTCTCCTCTCACTTCTGATGGTTGGCTGTCAATCTTCGGCATTCCTTGGCTTACAGGTGCATCGCCTCCATCTCTGCCTTCATCTTCACATGGCATTCTTCTTGTCTCTGTGCCCAAATTTTCCCTTTTAATAAGGACACCAGTCATGTTGGTTGGGGTCCAGCCTAATACCCTAATTTTAACTTGATTACCTCTGTGAAGTCCCTATTTACCAATAAAGTCACACTCTGAATTACTGGGGATAGGACTTCAACATTTAAATTCCAGGGGTCCACATTTCAGTCCATCACTCCCCTGATGTAACATGGTCCATTAAGCAGAACACATGGGGAACTGTCCAAGGAGATTGAGGTACAGTGGACATGTACATAAATCATAGAGTTGGATGGCCTGGGTTCATAGTAGTTCTGGCTATTGCCAGCAGCATGTCTTGGGCTAAACATTACATGCCTCACTTTCATCTAATGTAACATGAATCATGTAAGGACCTGCATCACACAACCACAGTGAGAATTAAATGAAATAATACAAGTAAGGTTCTTAAAAGGATACATGTCATTCAGTAAATATTATGTTGAAATTTGCTTATTTTTTCCTTTTACTACTGTTGACCAAATGTACAAATATGATTTATTTTTCTATTTACTCCATGTAATTGATTTTGTCCAAAAATATATTATATAAAAACTTTCCAAATGCCTGTTGAATTCAAAAATACTTTTCCTCTCCACACATCCATGATCTATCTCACTCATCAGTTCCACCAATGGTAGAAACATTTATTAGAAATGATATGTTTTTCAAGAATCCATGTGGAACCATAATCTCTACATGTTTGCAAATCATTTCTATATTTGACCTAAAAATATTTTCTATCATGAAGTTATTCCTCATTTACATTAATCTGTAGTTCTGGAAACTCATCTATTTTCTACCCCTCAATCCCAGTCCACACCATGCATGCACACACACACACACTGGTACACACACACATGTCTTTTTTTATCAGGGTCTTTATTTTCCGTTTTCAGTGTCTTAAGAAAATCCCCATTCTCTATGTTCTCACATAATGCCGCCATGGATTCAACAAGTTAATTTTCAAAGTTAATTCTGTTCATGAAGAAAAGACGAAAACCCATGATTATTGATCATTACTACACATGGGACACTTTCAAGGAATATTGTGACTTTATTACAGTAGAGAGCTAGTAAGTTCCAGAAATAGAATTTGACCCCAAAGATGATTTTATAATGTGCATCATATTTTTCCACTATTGTACAGAATCTGAGTAAAATAAACCCTGTACAGACCCGAGTTCAAGGAAATTGTGGCAGATTCTCCCCTAATGACCTTGGATCATCTTGTCCCTGTGTTTCACAAAGGTCCCAATGGTACCCAGAGTGTATGCAGGGAATGGGGTGAGGTTGGCATTTCTGGTGATAACCTAGGCTTCAGAATAAGACCAGTGCCATTTGGGAGAGGCACAACCTATTTAATTTATTTATATAATAAGTAATTTATTTATATTATTTGAGAATATGATGTAGCCAGCTTTAATCTTAATCTGATTTTTACGCAGGTTGACAAAGAGGAAAAGAAACAACGTCGGGCAGCTCCTCTAAGCTTCCAGTTTCACAGCAACATAAAGTCACAGCTGACTGCCCAGCCCACGCATTGCAGGGATTACAGCGTGTGACGGCAAAGTGGCTTTTTGAGAAATGAGATGCTGCATGCTTCGTTTTTTTAAATATTGCCATCCTGCCAGGAATTGCTATAAAAGTGTCCTGAGTTCTGAAATGGGAGGGGGTGCATTTTCCAAACAGCTGCCAAGTGATATGGAAGCCTCTGAGCTTGTCCATTGCCCATTTATGCTGTTGGCACAGGCAAAGCAACATCAACCAAAGTATTTATTAAGGGCCCAGCTGTCCTGGCCGCCACACAGATGCTCTGTAAGCAGCCAGAAACAGAAGCAGTCCTGCTCTCAAGGATCGCATTGATAGAGAATGAGAGTTCTAGGACGAGAGTCCAGGTATGTCATGATAGGCGTGGGCAGTATAGAGCAGCTTACAGAGTTCATTCTCTTCTCTTCAATCTTAAGTGCACACCGTGTGGTAGGCAGGCCCAGAGATGCTATCTGGCTTTTGCATAAGAGTTCACATGGCCCGTCCAAAGTCCTACAGCTTGTGAGTAGCAATCAGGATTCAAATCCAGATCTCAGGAATCCTCTGTCTTCCTTGTAACCCCACCTTGATGGCTTCTCTACATACTTAGAAATTAAAATTTTTATATGAACATGCATCTAAGATGCAAATCTTAGCATGGTAGGATTTCAAATCAGAAAGGCAATTCAACAGGCTTATTTTATTTATGAAGGACCTGAGCTTCCTGAGATGTCCAATACTGTACATTGGTGACTGGGCTTAGAACCTAAGGGGTCTGACAGTTGCAATTCACTTTATTTGCACTTGAATTTGGAATATCATGGGGTTAGATATCTCACTCAGGTTTCTTTTTTCCTGGTCAAAGTTCTTCTTATTGCCCCATTTTGATTCTTTTGCATTTTAGCCTTAAGTAGTGATTGCCCTCTGAAACAGGAAAATTTCCTCCTGAGCTAAGAGAATGGAGTAGCCGTTAACATTGGAAATAGAAAGACAGAGACGATGAAGTCCTGTTGAAGTTCCCATTCTTAAAGAATTGGCTTGATTTTTCCCAACCTTAGAAAATCAGTCCAAAAAATAATAATAGCCTGAACAAAGTCAGCCCCCCTCATACAACAGAGCTGTGAATGAATTGAACCCACACAACCTTGCAAACTCTAATTGAAGCAGGAGAGAAAAGTACTAAAGGGACGGGCATGTCTAGAAACTGAAATCCAGTTTTGGATGCATGGTGTAAAACTCTGGAACAACTAAAATTAAATCCACAGAGCATTGATACATGTTGAATTGAAATTGGCCTTTTTGTGTCATCCTCCATGAAAATGAACTGATGTGAAATAAAAAGTCCTAGAAACTTCTCTCTCCTGTTCTTTTACTTATGAAAAGAAAAAAGAAAAGGTCACCCCCCCCATCTATGTTCATTCCTTTAAAACAGACCAGCAGGATGAACAAAATATTGTTTCTCATTTTGATCAGTAAATCAATATTTATGCATTGTGGGTCACAATGATAATAAAGCAAGATTAATAAGACACAGTTCCTTGCCTTTGAGGAACTCTGAATGCAGCTGGTAAAATAGACAGGGACATAAGTAATCAGAACACTGTACAGAAAGGGTATTCAGAGATTGCCTCGAAAAGTATCATGGGGACTGAAGAGTCAATCCTGAAATAGCTGGTAAGGGATGCTGGTCAGGGAAGACTTGGTGCAGGAAGTGACATCTAACAAGTAGAAAGATGGAAACGACACTCCAGAGAGAAGAAATCGTGCCATGACACACAGTGAGGTGGAAGCATGAGATAGCGTGGCTCGTTCAGTGAGTATCGCTGGCATATGGGGCAATCTGCAGGAGGAACAGAAAAGGGCGAGTCAGGGGAGGGAGCTGGTTGGTACCACATGTTGGGAATCCTTGGGTACCTGCTGGAGGAGCTCGGGCTTCATCCAGGATGCCACCTAGTAGAGGAGTGACATGTGTAGACGTATGTCATGGGAGATTTTAGCAGTCGGTAGTGGAGGGGAAGATGTTCATGGGAGAAGAAAGTCCAGAGGCAAAATCCCCAATTAGGAGGACATGGCCTTAGCCTAGTTAAGACTTCATCAGGGCCTTAACTAGACATCACACGTTGGCAGCCTGCCAAACATACCACCCCATAGAACTGTTCCATTTGGCCCTTGTAGTGTTTAAACAAATGAATATATTGTCACTCTTTAAATATACATAAAATGCAGCTCTCTTTTTTTTTGAGGAAATTATCGGGGTACAAGCATTTTGATTACATGTTATGACTTTGCCACATTCCAACCGTGATTTGAGACGTGCCCTTCCCTCCCCCCAATAACGCTCACCATGTCCATTCTTTGTGGGTTTACCCACCGGCAACCCCTCTACCCCCAAAGAATATTACTACTGTGTGAGCATGGAAAATGCAGCTTTCTTAAAAATTTTACATTGGCCAATAATGGAAAGAATGGCCTAGGGATGAGTTGCTGCAGTTGCCACTGTCCAGTTTGTCTCAATACTGTTCTATAGCTGGCCACACTTACTCATGCATGTAACCTTCCTGCTCTCCTAGCCGTGTGGGATAATGCAAGGAGCCACAGTCCATCCTGAGACCTCACCTCCTTCCCTCTGTCTGGAGTGAACTTGTTTCCCTCCCCTAGCTTTCTTTGCCAGGGTCAGGACAATCCATGCCTGCCCTCCCCACTAACATTGTTAGGGTTAGTGTTGGGTGTGGGGCTGTTGAATGGTCCAGCAGCTGTGGAGGTGCTTTCAAGAGAGCTGCCGAAGGAGCACCAATGACTGACACTCAGGCTGAGTCTGAGGGCTGTGCTCCTTCCCCTGCACCCAGCCGGTGCCGGACAGGGTGTTGCCACGGGTCCATTCTCACCTGAAGGGAGTTTATCTAATAGGTAACATTTTTTTTTTTTCTCTAGGGTTTCTCTATCAATCAGTCTGGATGTGACTATTTTGAGCTCTTTTCATCCAACCCTTCCTTTATTCTCTCCCTTCACAGATGTTAGAACTTCATTCTGGTCTGAAGGTACTCACAGACCACACTTAATCCCTTCTCCTTAAATCTTCACAGGTAATTCCCCCAATAACGCTCTTACATACCTAATCCTATCTTGGAATCTGCCTCTCAAAGGCCCCAAACTGAAAGAGTGGATTGAGATTGTTTCAGTGACATATAAATTGGTTAATTTTCAACCTGAATTTTTACCACATGGGCTGAAGCTTGATTAAGGGGTAACAACGCTAGAAGACAATAATAAAATCAACAAGAGCAAAACTGGGTTGATTCAGCATAGTGAGTTAAAACCAGGTTTGGAAGGATGATTGGCAGCCCAGGTTAAGACTGGGGAGTGAGCAAATCTGATTATGTGATGACTAATTGGGAATAATTCTTGTGATTGGATGTCACTTGTCCCTTTCCCCTTTTCTCATCTGTAGGTGTACCAAGGTACAAATGTTTGCTCTTCCCCCTGTGACACTGTCAAGGTTGCAGCTGCATCCCATCCTGTGTCTCTCCTGCTTGCAGTGCTGTTCAGGATTGCAGTTATCAACTGCCTTCAAACCCGTACACTTCGCAGAAGTCACGGAACTGAGTGATACAAAAAACATTATGGGGACCAAGTGTGGGAAGAGTTGCCTGTACTCTGCTAAATCATTTGAGGCTCTTCTGAATCTGCTTTTTCTGGTTGTGTCCTAAGAGACTGAAGATTCCTTACCCGAGGGAACCTGAAGTTATATGGAAGAGAAGTATCGAATTGTCATTCCGTGCTGTCAAAGATAATGTCAATCTCATCGCCACTCTTAGCCCAGAACATAGAACACAGCATATGACATATGGAATTTTCCAAGCTGTATTGGCTAAGGTGTGAATAGATGAATAGATGAATAAATAGAAGTCTTTACAGCTTTCTGGATGCTTTGAGATCCCCTATGACTGCAGTTTTAACATATCATATTCCAAAATATTCAGCCAGACTCCACAGTTCATTGTGGTTAGTAATTCAAGCTCTCATATACCAATAAAATTGCTTGGGTCAAATACCACTTTTGCCTTTTTCTAACTAGAAAGACCAGAGAATGCTATTAACTATTTAACTTCTCAGTCACTCAGTTTCTTCAGCCTTAAAAAAAAAAAAAAAAAAAAGGAAAAAAAATGGTACCAATATTGTTCATTAATTCAAAAGGTGGCAATAATTAATGCATGGAAAGCATTCAGAAGGTCACTGTGCAATCAGTGTTTAACGCATGTTATCTATTTCAATATATTTCATCCTATTTAAAACAATAAAACGTATACTTATTGTAAGACAATTCACTGGGGTTGTTCGATTAACTTTCTGTATCCTTCAAGTATCCTTCAAAAAGCTAGCCTGTGTGGTCCAGGAAGGAAGATGAAGGGAGGAGTGTTGAATATGGGCTCCCCATACCTGTACATCATACCTGCTCATTGATCCATGTGGTCCTGCCGTTATGTGGTTGAGTTTTGGCCAATGACGTTTAGGCAGAAGTGGTGTATATTTCATGTAGGCTCTAACCATATAAGCCATTAACACGAAATCATTTATTCTCTCTCTTCTACCATATACCAGGTAAATGGAGAAATAAAGGGAAGAACAAAGAGTGAGAGGAAGGCAGAACCACAAGGTAAAAGGAGTCTGTATCCTGAAAGACCATATAGAAGGCCCTCCAATCAGGAACACCTCTGGACAGCTAATACACTTTAAATGACAAGTACAACAAGGACTTAAACTATTGACAGGTGAGAAAGTGCTGGGAAAGGAAATTTGTATCCTCTTGAATGAAGACCTTTCGATAAGAAAGAAGGCCCACATATAAACAAATTGTGCATGTACAATGAGAAGTCAAGAGGAAATGCAGGATCAAAGTAAGTGATGTCAAAGGAAGAGTTTGAAGCTGAGAGTTAATAGTAAAAAATTGGCATGCTAAGTACTTGATGATTTGTGGTATTACCATAAATGCTGTCTTTTAAATTTTATTTTCCATGTCTTTCTGGTATGTGAAAATACAATTAATTACCTACAATAACCCTGTATCAAGAGGGTTTGATACATTTATTTATTGTAATAATTATTTAAATTATACTAATTATTGCTTTATAAATTCTTTTGGACATTCTCTATCTTAAATCATGCTGTCTACAAATAATGACAGCTTTATTTCTTCCTTTTCAGTCCTAAAAAATTTGTTTATTTTTCCCTTTTTATTACACTGACTAGGACTTCCAATAAAATATTAGATAGAAATTGTGATTGTAGGTATCGTATCTTTTTCCCGATGTCAGGAAGAAAGTTTTCAAATTTATTATTAAGTATGTAAAGTATGCTTGCTCTAGATTTATTTACTTGTTTCTTTAAGATATTCTTTACCAGATTGTGGGAATTTTCCTTTATTCCTGTTTGTTAGAGGTTTTACTTATGAATGAATATAAAATTTATCAAATGTTCATATGTATTAAGATAATCATATGACTTTTATGCTTTTTGTTGTCTTTGTTTTTTTTAATTTTTTGACATTTAAATATTTCATTTTTGCAATAATTCTCACTTTATTGTCATGTCATCCTTTCTACATTTGGTGAGATTCAAATTGATAATAATTTCTTTATAATTTTGCATTTATGGTCATGAGAAATTGATCTGTACTTTTGCTTTTTTATAATGATTAAAATGTTTTTGTTATTTCAAAATATTAGAGGGGTACAAATGTTTTTGGTTACATAGATCACTTTTGTAATGCTTGGGTCAGGATTATCACCCAGACAGTGTTCATTGTATCCATTAGGTAGGTTTTTGCCCATTCCCTCCTCCCCACTCCCTGATTGATTTCCACTGAGTTTTATTTCCCTCTGTACACATGAGTGTTCATTGATTACTTCCAATTTAATAACTAGTACATGTTGTGTTTTTGTTCTATTCTTTAGATATTTCACTTAGGATAATGGTCTCCAGTTCCATCCAAATTGTTGCAAAAGGCATTCATTCATATTTCTTCATGGCTGAATAGTATTCCACAGTACACATATACCACATTTCATAACTCAAGAATTGATGGGCATTTGAGGTGATTCCACATTTTTGCAATTGTGAATTGTGCTGCAGTGAAAATGCACATTCAGGTGTCTTTTTGATAAAGTGACTTCTTTTCCTTTGGGTAAATGCCGGGTAGTGGGATTGCTGGATCAAATGGTAGGTCAACTTTCAATTCTCTGAGGAATGTCCACACTGTTTTCCATAGAGGTTGTACTAATTTGCAGTCCCACCAACAGTGTATAAGCATTCCTTTCTCTCCGCATTCATGCCAGTATCTATTATTTTTGGACTTTTTAATAAAAGACATTCTAACTAGGGTAAAGTAATATCTCATTGTAGTTTTAATTTGCATTTCCCTGATGATTAGTGACATTGAGCATTTTTTCATATGTTTTTTGGTCATTCATCCATTTTCTTTTGAAAAGTGTCTGTGCATGTCTTTTGCCCACTTTGTAATGGGGTTGTTTGCTTTTTTTCTTGCTGATTTGCTTAAGTTCTTTGTAGATTCTCATTATTAGCTCTTTATCAAATGTAAAACTTGTAAATATTTTCTTCCATTCTGTGGGTTGTCTTTTGTGCTGTTGGTTATTTCTTTACCTGTGCAGAAGCCTTTTGATTTAACCAAGTCCCATTCATTTATTTTTTTGTTGTTGTTGCTATGATTGCCATGGGGGTATTCTTCATAAACTCTTTGCCTAGGCCAATATCTAAAAGAGTTTTTCCAACATTTCCTTCTAGAATTCTTATGGTTTCATGCCTTACATTTAAGTATTTTATCCATCTTGAATTAATTTTTTTGAGTGTTGAGAGATAGGGGTCTTGTTTCATTCTTCTGCGTGTGGCTATCCAATTTTCCCAGCACCATTTATTGAATAGGGCTTCTTTTCCCCAGGTATATTGTTGTCTGCTTTGTCAAAGATCAGTTGGCTGTATGTGGATGGTTTTATAAGTGGGGTCTCTGTTTTGTTTCATTGGTCTATGTCTTTATTTTTGTGCCAATACCATGCTGTTTTGGTTACCATAACCTGTAGTACAGTTTGAAGTCTGTTAACATGATGCCTTCAAATTTATTCTTTTTGCTTAAGATTGCTTTGGTCATTCAGGCTCTTTTCTTGTTCCAAACAAAGCACAGAATTATTTTTTTCTAGATCTGTGAAATGTGACATTGGTATTTTGAGGGGGATTGCATTGAATCTGTAAATCACTTTGGGTAGTATGGACATTTTAACAATGTTGATTCTGCCGATCCATGAGCATGATATGTTCTTTTATTCGTTTGTATCATCTGTGATTTATTTCCATAGTGTTTCATAGTTCTCTTTGACGAGATCTTTCACCTCCTTGGTTGAGTATATTCCTAGAGATTTTATTTTCTTAATAGATATTTTGAATGGTATTGAGTCTTTGATTTCAATCTCAGCTTGACTGTTATTGATGTAAAGGAATGCTACTGACTTGTTTACATTGGTTTTGTAACCTGAGACATTGCCGAATTTATTTTAAATTCTAGGTGTCCTCTGGTGGAGTCTTTAGGGCTTTTTGGATATAAGATCATATTTTTGACAAACAGTGATCGTTTGACCTCCTCTTTCCTGATTTGGATGCCCTTTGTTTCTTTCTTTTGCCTGATTTCTCTGCCTAAGACTTCCAGCAATATGTTGCCTAGAAGTGGTGATAGTGGGCATACTTACCTTATTCCAGTTCTTACAGGGAATGCTTTCACCCTTTGTCCATTCAGTATGATGTTAAGTATATGTTTGTCATATATGGCTTTCATTGTTTTGATGCATGTTCCTTCTATGCCTAGTTTGTTGAGAGTTTATATCATGAAGGGGTGTTGGATTTTATCAAATGCTTTTTCTAAATCTATTGAGATGATCATATAATTTTTGTTTTTAATTCTATCTATGTGGTGAATCACATTTATTGATTTGCATGTGTTGAACCATCCTTGCATCCCTGGGATGAAACCCAATGGACCATGGTCATTTATCTTTTTCATGTGCTGTTCGATTCAGTTTGCTAGTATTTTGTTGAGGATTCTTGCTTCTATGTTCATGAGAGATATTGCTCTGTAGTTTTATTGCTTGGTGTGTCCTTTCCTGCCTTTGGTATCAGGGTGATAATGGCTTCACTGAATGAGTTAAAAAGTATTCACCCCTTCTCAATGTTAAGGAACAGTTTCAATCTGATAGTTGCCAGTTCTTCTTTGTAGGTCTGGTTGTATTCAGCTGTGAATTTGTCTGGTTCGGGACTTTTTGTTGTTGTTGTCAGGAAATTTTATATTACTGTCTTAATCTTGCTACTCAGGATTTCTATTTCTTCCTGATTCAAGCATGGGAGGTTCTATGTTTGCAAAAATGTATCCATTTCCTCTAGATGTTCTAGTTTGTGTGCATAGAGGTTTTAATAGTAGTCACTGATGATATTTTGTATTTCTGTGATATCAGTTATAATGTTTCCTTTTTCATTTCTGATTGAGCATATTTGAGTCATTTCTCTTATATTTCTGGTTGATTTCACTAGTCTCCATCAATTTTGTTTATCTTTTCAAGGAAATAACTTTTTGTTTTGTTGATCCTTTGTATTGTTTTTGGTTTCTATTTAATTTGGTTCTGTCTGAGATTTGTCATGCATTTTCTTCTGCTACCTTTGACTTTGGTTTGTTCTTTTCCTAGTTCCTTGTGGTGTGACATTAAATTGCTAATTTGTGATCTTTCTCTCTTTTTGATGTAGATATTTAAGACTTTGAACTTCCCTCTTAGCATTGCTTTGGCTGTATTCCAGATAATTTGGAAGCTTATGTGGTCTTTGTCAACTCAGTTCAAAAAATATTTCAATTTCTATCTTGATTTTGTCATTGATCCAAGGATCATTCAGCAACATGTTGTTTTATATCCATTCATTTCTATAGTTTGAGAGCTCCTCTTGCAATTGATTGCTAGTTTTATTCCACTGTGGTCTGAGAAGACTCATGGGGTGATTTTGATTTTTCTAAAATTTTCTGAGATTTGTTTTATTACCTAACATATGATCTATCTTGAAAAATATGAGAAGAATGCACATTCTACAATTTTGGGGTAGCATGGTCTGTACATACCTGTTAGGACCATTTGTTCTACAGTCCCATTTAAGTCCAGTGTTTCTTGGTTGATTTTCTGCGTCGATGGTCTGTCTAGTTCTGTCAGCAGAGTGTTAAAGTCCTTATCTATTATGATATCGCTGTTTATTCCCTTACTTAGATATAGTAGAATTTTGTTTTATGGATCTGGGAGCTCCTGTATTAGATGCATGTATATTTAGGATTATTATATCTTCTTGTTGAATTGATCCTTTTATCATTTTATAATGACTATCTTTGTCTTTTTTTACCCATTGTTGATTTAAAGTCTATTTTATCTGATATGAGAATAACCACTCCTGCTCACTTTTGGTTTCCATTTTCATGGAATATTTTTTTTCATCCCTTTAACTGAGTCTATAAAAATCTTTGTGAGTTAAATGTGTTTCTTGGAGACAATATATGTTTGGTTTGTGGGGTTTTTTAAATTCTTTCAGCCAATCTGTATCTTTTAAGTGGAGCTTCAAAACTGTTAACATTCAAAGTTAACATTGATATATAAGATACTGTTCTGTTCATCGTGTTGATTGTTATCTAGTTGCTTTGTTTTCTCCCTTGTGTTACTGCTTTATAAGAGCTGTAAGTTTTAACTTTCAGATGTTTTTACTCTGATGGGTATTTATTGCTCTGTCCCATGTATAGAGTACTTTTAAGCATGCCTTGTGGGGTAGGTCTAGTGGTGACAAATTCTCTTAGTGTTTGTTTATCTGGGAAAGATTTTATTTCTCTTTCATTTATGAAACTTAGTTGGGCAGGGTACAATATTCTTGGCTAGTGGTTATTTTGTTTAAGGAGACTAAAGATGAATCTTCTTCAATCTATTCTGGTTTGTAAGGTTTATGTTAAGAAGTCTCACATTAGTTTAATGGGTTTTCCTTTGTAAGTTACTTAATACTTTCATCTCACAGCTTGTAGGGTTTTCTCATTCACTTTGACTTTGGTCAGACAGATGCCTATGTGCCTTGGTGATGTCCTATTTACCATGAATCTTCTAGGTTTTCGACAACTTTCTTGTATCTAGGTGTCTAAATCACTAGTGATATCAGGGAGTTTTTCCTCGTTTATTCCTTTAAATAGGTTTTCCATGCTTTTTGCTTAGTCTTCTTCTCCCTCAGGGATACCATAGTAGTATTCCCATATTTCTCAGAGAGATTGTTCATTCTTCTTGATTCTTTTTTCTACATTTTTGATTGACTGGGTTAATTCGAAAGCCTTGTGTGCAAGCTCTGAAATTCTTTATTCTGCTTATTCTAGTCTATTGTTAAAATTTTCTGATGTATTTTGAAATTACCTAAATGAATCTTTCATTTTCTGAATTTCTGTTTTTTTTTTCTTATATTGTCTATCTCTTTAGTGCATTTTTCATTCACGGCCTGAATTTTTTTTTTTTGTTTGTTTCTTCTGTGTTGTTTTTCAACTTTCTCATCATTCCATTGATCTTACTTGTTATCCATATTCTGAATTGCTTATGTGACATTCCAACAATTTCCTTTTGGTTGGAGTTAATTGCTGAAGAGCTATTGTGATCCTTTGGGGGTGTCAAGACAGCCTGTTTTTTCATGTTGCCATAGTTCTTATGCTGGCTCCTTCTCATCTGGCATCTCGTCTCTCAACTCAAAAGAGATAGCTTTGCAGTACACCTATACTTCTCTGCTGGGACCTCTGTTACTCAGTGAAGGGAAGGAGGAGTCCCTGGATGGTGTGTTTGCGTTCTACTCTGGAAGATTCACCAGGCGAGCAAGAGGTGAATACGCTGTGAGCCTTTACTACTGCTTCTCTCCACGTCTCACTGTTCCCCTGTGGTTCAGTCATGGCAGGGTAGTCCACCCAGGTAGCCGCCTTGGCCTTTGACCCACCCAGGTCCATCCATGGCATGGCTTCCCAGGTGTTGTCGGTGGTGTCTACACTAACCAGAAAGTGAGTGGCAGGCACTGAGGGCTGTGGGTGCCTGTTCCTCTGAGGTTTCCCAGGAATTATGGCTGGGCAGGGCCACTCAGGCTAGAGCAATAGCCACTGAGTTTGTGGGCACCTGTTCTGCCTGGGTCCCCTGATGGAGGTGGCGGTGTGTAGCACTTGCTCCTGGGGTGGGCGAGAGTGTCTGGCCTCCCCACTCCCTTCCTGGCCTGGCAGAGGTCAGGAGAGTTAGCAGTTACTGATGTGACCCCTGGGCAGATGCAGTGCTTTGGGTCTAGGACCTCAAAATAGCACCAGCCACAACACCATGGTTCGAAAGCCAGCTGTACCGTCTCTCCAGAGCAATGCCACTGCACAGCCTCCATCTGGGTCTCCATATCAGTCTGGAGGCCTGCTGTAGTGGAGGGACCTCCCTCGGCTCTGGTTTCAATATCTGCAGGGAAGCATGGAGCCCCTGGGCTCTCTCCTCTGTCCCCTACCCACATGGGGGCACCTTCCCCAGGTTCCTCTGATCCTGCTTAATGGGTTGTCCCACTTCCCTCCCCTTCATTTTGAGAGCCTCCCATCACCTCTCTGTTAATTCCCAATGCCCTCTCTTAGGCGATTGATCTGAAGGTGAATATTTTTTTCACTGCTTTTGAACCTCTCTAAGGAGCTGTGTGTGCAGGCTGCTTCTAGTCTGCCATCTTTCTTCTCCTTCCAAAAAAACACTCTTTTGAAAGAGTGTACCAGCTTGTAATGTGTCTGAAAAAAAGCTTGTCCTTAAAGGTAGGAAAAAAGTTAAAAATATAGATAGATAAATACATTTATATATATATCTATACATATATACTCATATATATAGATAGATACACACACACACACACACACACACACACACACACATAAAATAACACATACCTAGCAAAAATCAAAAAGAACAAAAGGCTTCTGTTCAAGACAAAGTAGAGTTTCTGGAAAACAAAGGAGAGAAAAAAATAATGCAGAAAAGTCTGTATTTCTTCAAGTTGCTTGGACCCTCCTATTGAGGAAGCCAGGAATGTTTAGGAGGGGAAAATAATTTGTATTTTTTTCTAGAATCTCTAGCTAAAAGTCATAGAAATAAATGTATTTTTAAAAGATTAAATTCCAAGGGAATGATAGATATTAATAATAATAATAATGTAGTCCATTGAGAAATGTTAGTCAATTTTTTGGATTGAAGATAGTACATAATTTTTATCAAATTTCTAAAATTAGCACAAAATTAAAATGCTGATGGTAGGCAATGCTGTCATAATTTTGCTAAAATCAATATACTCAGATATTACTCATGATATAAATTGTCAAAGCTATTTTGGAAAGAAGTATGAAAGTGCATTATCAGGAAAAATATGTGCAGTCATATCCTTTGAAGTAACAGTCCCACTTCTGAGAATTTAAATTAAGAAAATTATCCTAAAGGTAAATGTACTGTATATTAAAAGATGTTTATTGGAACACCACTTATAATAGCCAAAAAAAAAAAAAATGTAGAAACATTCTTTAAGAGGACAATTATCAGTAAATTGTAACACATTGGTCAAATGGGATATAAAGCACTGATTAACATAACTATTGAAACATGAAAAGTTTAGTTGAATGAGATTTGTGTATATAAATATATATGTACATTATTTTCTTGTATGTAAAAATTATGTGTGTGGAGAAGGAAAAATTGAAAGAGAAAAAAGACAAATGAATAGTATATAACATGTTTGGAGGTAGAATTTTTCTCATTATATTTAGAGTTACATTAATGTTTTTATAATGATGTTTGTATAAAAAATAGTATATAAATGGCTATCATTTATTGAATTCCCATATTATGCTAAGTACTGTGCATGCTTTATATTATTTAATTCTCACAATATCCTATAAGGGAAGCACTTTGAAGATTCATCTTTTAATTGAATTTTCATTTTTATTTGTAAATTAATACATATACATATTTTCAAAAGATAAAACATTACGACTATTTTTATCAAAAAGAAAAATAATCTCTTGCCTCTTCCACTCCAATGCCTTTTACTATTAATATTTTTGCAAGGTTTTTATTATGAATCAAGCATAATTCCAACTCACATGATAATAATACCATATTTAAAATTTCAGCCATAGATATTTATTTATTTATTAGAATTCAGCCATTATTTCAAAATGATTCTGTGAAGAGATGCATAAAATTGACAAACCATTAGCAAGACTCAAGAAAAAAAAAGAGGGAAAATATAAATCACCAATATCGGGAATGAAAAGGAGGACATCATGCATATTCCACAGATATTAAAATTATAAGAAGACAATATTATTCACAATTATATGGCAATGTATTTGAATATTTTGGGAGTGGGACAAATTTGTTAAAAAAACATAATTTACTAAAACACAGAGAAAAAGTAGTAAATACCAATAATATTATATCTATTCAGAAATGTAATTCCCAATTTGAATTTCCTCACAAAGAAAATTCTAGACCTGCATGATTTTGTTGGTGGATTCTATCAGAATTTTTTGGAAGACAATATCAAGCATCCCCACCTTCCAATTCTGCTTTTATTTTTTTTCCTTTTCTTTCCCTAATAAACATCCTGCATGATCATCTCCGTCTTAGTGTTTGTTTCTAAAGAGCACAACTTGAAGCATCCACCAAAATAGATGTACCAAAATTTTCATAGTGGCTTTATTTATGACAGCTAAAAACTATGATGAATTCAAATTTTTATCAAAAGGAGAATGAATAAATTGTGTTATATCCATATAATGGAATACTGCACAGCAAGAAAAATAGCTATTGATACATGTAACAGATGAATCTCGAAAACTGTATGCTGTGCCAAAGATACCAGACAAAGAATATATATATCATTTACATGATATTGAATACCAAGCAAAAACAATCTATGAAAATAGAAATCAGAAATTAGACTGGGAACTAGCCTGCGTGAGCTTCTGGGATAATGGAAATGTCTAATACCTCCATCTGGGTGGTAGTTGCATAGTTTTATATACACATAAAATTCATCAATCTGCCCACTTATGTCCCCACATTTTTCTGCATATACATTATACCTCAATTTAGACATAAAAATTTCATAATAAGAATGATAGTGTTCCTGGAAGACTAGCCACCAAGTGGAGATAATGTGCCTGCTCTGGTCTCCTGTGTCTCTAATCCATTAGGTTAGGGGCACCCATCTGACTTTCACATCTGCAGGCTTCCAGCTAAATTTGACAGGAGGCTCGTTGTCACCAGCCTGGAGGGTGAGACAGACGCAGGGGAGAGCCTGAGTGTTCTCACTCCTCACCTTCCTCCCCCACCTAAGTTGGCACATCTGGCAGCAGCTGGAGACCCCTGTGAGCCCAGTTCTCAGCGTACAGGACCATCGTGGGCTCAGCTTCCACTAGATGACTCCAGCCTCTGGGCTCTGCCTGCCTCCATGTGCCTCCCGCCTTGTGCTGGTGCGAATCTCTGGGTTGCCTCATCGCCTTCTCTTAGGTTTCTTAATCTTTTATTATTTGTGCAACTATTATAATTCTTTGCATTTAGTTCTCTCTGTAATTTCTCTTTTCCTCTTAAATACCATTTTAAAGCCCTATATCTAAATACAGTCCTGGGGTTCTCGGGTTAGAACTTCAATGTATAAATTTCGAGGAGATACAATTCAGCCCAAAACAGAGCCTAAAATTTCTCATAAGAAAAGTTGTTACTGCCCTGAACTTCCAACCGTAGGTTCTGCTTGCTTTCTTGGGTGGCATCATGGTAGCTCAAGGTTATGCATGTTTCCTAGATGCCAGGCACTGCTCGAAGGGCATCACCTGCATTTTCTCATGGAATACCGCCAGCCAAATAGGTGTGACTCAAACCCATGGCTAGAGTCACCCCAAAAGCAGCAGCAGGGGAAACAGTTCCAAGGTGGGGTCAGTTGGGATTCCAAAGACAGAAGCACTAAAAACCAGGGTGATCAGTCCAAAGAATTTGTTAGGGGAACTTACATACAGAGAGGGCTGCTGCAAACCTCACAGGGAAGCTCAAGAGAAGAATGTTCTACATAGGTTTGCCTACAGCGAGGGGGTCCAGGCATGGAGCTTATGTGAAGGCTCAAGGAATTTGGCTTGGGGCTGGGGCCAGAGATTTTTTTAGTGTTTTGGGCAACAACCTAGATACCTTTATCAGTGTCTGGGAATATTCAAGGCCATGGTTTGGATTCAACCCTGCTAGGGAAACCCCGCAGGTGGCTAGGTCACAGAAAGGTCAAGGCACTTTGTGATTTCTAGTCAGGACACAGAAAGAAAGTTGCGGAAAATGGGGACTGCACAAAGTACTTTTGCTATTCTCATTTCACAGATGGCACCACTAAGGTACAAACAGTTTAATTATCTTGGGCAAGACCACACAGGAATTGCGTAGCTGGGACTTAAAGGCAAAGGTGCTAGTTCAAAATCTTTTCCCATCTTCTCTACGCTGATGCTGTGCTTCATCTCAAGGTAAAGCTCCAGGTGTCAGGATGAGTTTTAAAGGGGAGGGGTGAGAGAGAGAGACAGAGAGACAGAGAGAGAGAGAGAGAGAGAGAGAGAGAGAGAGAAGAGAAGAGAAATTCTGAAACTACAGTGGAGAGAAAGAGAGGAGGGATTAGAAAGTTGCGAAAGCTTTGGGATGCTTTATAGGAAGTTTAGCTGTAGTTCATCATAATCCTCTTAGCTATGTTTTCACGGGACTTTTGAAAACATGTAACTTGCTTTACAAACTTTTCCAACAGGGCTGTGTTTCTCTTGGTGTGTGTCCCAGCTGAGACAGAAAAGCACAAAACAGTCAATGTCGTACATAATTTCAGGTGATCTCAGTGTCTCCAGGGTCAAATTTTAGAACTCTTCACGCTATTATTGTCATTCTAATAATGAAGGAAAAATAAAAGAAAAGCAAATAGATTCTGTCCTGGAGAATGATTCCTTGCAGCCTTGTTACTCTGGAAGACAGACACGCACCATTTCTCACCGTCGTGCTCTGTTCACACCGTGCTTTATTAACCACCCTTACTGGGCACCTGGGAACACTTCGGAGATAATCACATATGCTTCTGTATTAGATACAATAATCTACATGTTCTTGGGGCCCACAAGAGAATAAGTCAATTAGCATGCAGGCAATATTAATCTATAGCTTGAGTATACATACATTTTCTTGACAGATTTATGGCTTTAGAAATCCATGTTCTTTTCTTTCCTGATAATTCATGGATCATTTAAACAAAAATCAGCTTCTCTTCATAATTTTTTAAACAAAATGATCAAGAAAAACATTATTAATATAGCCAGTTCAATGCAGACTTTTAGTGGCTAAATTTCCCACCCTTTTTTTTTTTTAATTATTCCTCTTTTAAACCCTACCATCCCTTCCTCCAAACTTGCCAAAACTCATTTGAGTTCATATGGCTTAGTAGTTAGAAGCACACACATCCAAGTGAGATGTGGCTGGTTTTATGTCAAGGCTTCGATACTTATTAGCCATTACCGAGACAGTAAATTACACTCTGAGCCTATTTCCTCATATTAAAATGGAAGAAAATAGTATGATCTCTGCATAGGGCTGCGTGCTTATTAAATTAGACAATTCCCATACGGCACTTGAAATGGGTGTGCTGTGTAGTAAACACTCAGTAAATATTGGCAGCAGCATCATCATATCACTGATTGTTTGTGCCTACACTCTTCTGAAATTCCTACCACCTTAGGACCCCCAAACTACAGAATACACAAGGTCCCCTAAGTCATTGCAACCACGCCTCTGAGCACTTCCTGGAGCTAATATACAGATCAACAAAATCACTTCTCTGCCTTTCCTTTTCCTATCAGGAAGTTTTCATCCCTCTTCTTTCTTTATGGAAATTAGAGAAAATAATGGTGCTGGGAATTTGTTTTATCTCTTCTGGTCCTGATTAATCAAGTATTTCCCAAATAATCAGACTCAGCCCTACCCACTACTCTCAAGAGCTGGTTCACATCACTTGAGATTACCTCTTAGCAAACCTTGAAGGCAGATTTAATATGGACTAAAATTCCTTAGAACCTGATTAGTTATCTAGAATACTGCCATTCAAATAAAATCTATGTCTATTTATTTATTTAGAATTCAGAAAATCCCATAGAGTAAAACACTTGGAAGCGCTGTGATTTCATAATAGCCAGGATGTGGGGATATGTATGAACTAAAATGGCCACAGTTATATATTCTTCCTGGAACCAAACTTTGCCTTCTACTTAAAAGCAAGGGTAAATAAATAAATGCAATTTGACTTAGATTTTATTTGCTCCTGACAATTTCTAGCAAAATACATAAATCCATTCTCACCAAAATGACTGTTGTTCAGATGTTTGAAAAACAGCCTAAAGATGCACAGTTCTTTCAATACGCTTCAGATGAAACGTCCTAGAATAACAATGTCAGCATCAATAGGAGTTACAACAGGTCAGCTGGTTACAATAGGTCAGCTGTCTATGAGAGCTAACCAGAGAGAGAGAGACAGAGAGAGAGAGAGAGACAGAGAGAACACTTCTATCAGAAGTTTTTCTCATGCAACAAATTATTTGCTATCCAGATATTTAATAAACACTGGGTTACTCAGATAAACAAAACAGAATCTTTTTTTTTCTTCACAATCTCATGAATCATCAACCAGTAATTGCCTCTCAAAGTGCTAAGTACAATCATAGACACATATGCAGGAAGAGGGGCCACTCTTTCCTGAGGGTGCCCAGGAAATGTCTGCACAGGTCACTTCCGAGAGGAATCCGAAGGGCTGGCAGCAGTAAGGAAAGGGATGGAGAATGCAGGGAGGAAAGAACAACAGAGACACACAGAAAATCATACACAAGGTGGGAAAGAGAGAAGCAGCGAGTGAAGAGAGAGCTCAAGCAACACCGAGTTTCTGAAGTGCAGATGAAATGTCCAAGGGCTCAGAGAGGGAGCTGTCCGGGTAACTGGGGCCAAATCTCAGTGGACTTTTAAGCACCTTTTCAGACACTTAGATCGTACCCAGAACAAGGAGGTCTTACATGATATTAAGTTGCACAACTGTAATATTGATCACTGTTATAGAATGAAACTATTATTTTTTCAATTTTCTCATTCATAATTTCTCTTAATTTCTAATGTTTTCAAATGGTTAAATTGTTTTAATTAATTTTAAAAGGGACTGCTTTCAAAAATAAGTTACTGATGATTCCCTACCTGCAAATGAGGCAATTTTCATATTTTTCCTACTTCCTTTGTTCTTTCTATTTTATTTATTGGTGAAGTCTAGTCTTACATTTTAGACGGATATCCTTTCAAATTCTCATCACTGTTTTATGTTACATATTTAATATTTCAGAATTAAAAATATTTGCATTCGTTCTGTGGCTGTCCCTATAACAATTATTTAACTGTCGTTATAAGTGGCGGAGTCACATTGTATAACATCTTGGGGTCATTTGGCCGTGCACCTTATCTTTTGTGACTGCAGCCCCAGGGTTGTATAATGTAGCAGCCCTGATTAAATGATTTTTATGTTTATTCCACACCCCAGTGTATAGTTCTGTTCGCATTCTCAGGGTCTTTATTTTTATTGTTCGCTACCATTATCAGATATTATTAGAGTAGGTAGTACCCACTCCCTCAGGAAGGGTGGTATAGTTTCTAAACTGTCTGTCTTAAATTATTTTTTTCTAAATTTCACACTTGCAAATGATAGCTTATCTAAGAGATAAATTCTTAGATTAACATTCATAATTCCTTGAACACAAACATTTTTCTAATTATTTTGGCATCTTTTTTATTTTTAGAGAAGTATGAAATGGGTTGAATTTCTCTCTCTCTCTCTCTCTCTCTCTCTCATTTATTTTTTATACTTTTTACTGGCTATTTTCTTTTTAATTGAAGTTCAAGACTTTCTCCAGATTTGGATATTTCAGTATTTATATCCTGGTACTATATACATTTTCTAATCTTCAGATCGAGTTCTCTCTTCAGCTCACAGAACTTTTCTCCTATTATTTCTTTAAATATCACTTCTGTTTCATTTGTTCTGGCATATTTGTCAGGAATACACAGGAAGAGGCCCCTCTCACATCAGAAAAAAAGGTTGATGGTAATGCTTGCCAAGCAAGGGAGAGCTATACTCCTAAAGCGCAGTCTCTGAATAAAGCAGAGCTTGGACCTTGTATAGGGCTTGTTAAGCACAGGATTGAGCATCACTGGGCTCTAGGAAGTGGGTGTGTCTGGGGATTGGCTGCTATTT
Organism: Indri indri; assembly: GCA_004363605.1. Classification (NCBI taxonomy): domain Eukaryota; kingdom Metazoa; phylum Chordata; class Mammalia; order Primates; family Indriidae; genus Indri; species Indri indri. The sequence continues at coordinate 24,168 of RJWJ010012925.1, forward strand.
TGGAGTGTGACTGTTGCTGATTGGCTGACTTTCAGAGGCATGGGATTCTCACTGCCTGACTGGCTTTTAAAAGTATGGCTGTGAAAGAGAGTTGTCCAAAGTTTATTTACTTTCCATAATATCCTCTTGACTGATCTTCACTAACAAGGCCAGGTTTTCACAACCCTCTTTTAGTATGACGCCTCCACATGAGCTCAGGTTCCCTTGTGTTCAACAGTGCAAGTTATGAAAGGATCATGTGCACACTATTTCTCTAAGTACAACCCAAGGGTGGATCCTGCATTGTCATTCCACAGCATACTCACTGGTCTCTGCCTGGGAATGTGTTAATATTTTCAGCTAGATTTGACCTCTTGGGAGACAAGGATTATGTAATCGAGTAATTTATTTGATTACTGAAATCTAGTAAAACATCAGTTTATTTCAGTGTGTGATATACTAACATGTCAGGACCAAAGTTCAGATAGTGATTGTCTAATGGTGGAATTTTAGATACCACTTGGAGTCACTTTGAGGAGGTGCTTTGTAGAATGAGTCCTGTTTCAGATTTCTCAGGTGATATCATGTAGGTATGTAGGTGTCCTCCATTATCAAACTGTTTATAAGATAGGCACTCAAGACCATTGAAGGAAAACACAGTGACAAAAGAAAAAACAATTCAAATCACAATAGTCTCTGACTTGACTTGTGCTACATATTGTAAAGTTCCGTTCAAGGACGTTCCTTAATCTTTCAGATTATTTGTTACAATAGATCGTTGTTTTATTTTTTGTAGTGTCTGCAAAAAAAGTAATATTTATTTTTGTCTGCTATCTTATACTCTTTGTTCAGTAAAGAACAAACTTAGACAAGGTTTTCACAAAATAGTCTTTGTAATTTTTAAATTAAGTTAAATTTTTAATGAAAAATTTCCATTAAATTATAATTAAAATATGAAATTAAATTAAAATATAAACCTATTTGTTGAATGTTTTGCAATTAAATGCATAAAATCTGCTTTTGAAAAATTAGAAGAATAAAATCACCAATATTTGTGGTTACGAGTGTTAATAAATATCCAATTTTCTTTATTATAAAGTCCATATTTTCATTATGTATTTGGAAGGGCCAAGGGAAGAACTCACAGAAAACAAGGAACATTTTAACCATGTCTGAAGGCTGAATGAGAATTTACCAAACCTAAAAGTTTCCAGAGGAGAAGACAGGTCCCAAAGGGTCAGGGATTGGAATGTTTTGTACTTCTCAAGAGAAACTATAGAAGCCAGAAGATAATGGAGCAAAAAGCCTTCAAAATTCAGAGGGAAAATTTTTCTAATTAGAATTCCATTACTGTTTAAACAATCAGTTATATAGGAAGGTTGATTAAAGACATTGTCAGATATTCAGGGTCTTGAAAAAATTTGTCATGTACTCTTTCTAGGGAAACTATTGGAGAGTGTTTTTGACTAAAAAGGGTAAAGCTTGAAAGAAATTAAGGGATCTGGAAAAGAGGAGCTCCAAACCAAAAGAAAGGTGAGAGGAATCTCCATGGACAGTGATGAGGGCTGTCCCAGAATGACACCCAGCACAGAGAGAAATGGTCTAGTCTGGAACTGGCTGGAACAACTCAGAGATTCAAGAAGCTAAGTGATAATTTTGGCTGGCTCCACATTTAACATTTACTGTAACCATATAAATAATATTCAGATGAACCATGTCATAGACTATTAAAAAAAGAACTTATCATTGGATGAATGGCAATGATTAAATGAATGCATTAAAGCTATGAATAACCTGACTCTTTCAAGGAAGCTACCCCTCATGTCACTGCTGGATCAAAACATCAAAGGCCCGCGTTCTAGCGAAAATGTCAAAAATAGGGGAAAAAATCAGAATCTTTGTCTTATCCTCTATCTGTAGTTTATACCACATGACCTTGGCTAGGTTGAAATCCTGGCCTGCTTTCACCCACACATTCGTCGGGATCGATTCTGAACTGTCACAGGCCAATCTGCATCTATTTTCTGACTTTGAATTTCCAGGAACTTTCTGGCATCGCACTTGAATGTATTTTCTGACTACTCCTGATGCCAGCCTGATTGGGAATGGTATGGCGTTTGCAAAGGAACATGACTCCTAACATTAGGGTGACCAACCAGCTCAGTTCACCAGGACCCAGGACTGAGATGCAGGTCTCGCGGTGCAAAAACTCGAAAGAACGGGTTAGTCCCCCAAACAATCTGGTCACTTTACAAAAATACAATGCAAATTTGCTCAAAGAATATTCCCTCCTTCTCTTTCAGCTTTCCCTCCCTCCCTCCTCTTCCTTTTTTTCTTCCTTTTTCCCCATTCCTTTCCTTCCCCTCTATTCCCCTTCCTTTTCTTTTCCTTCCTTCTTTTCTTTTCTTTTTTCTTTCTTTCTCTCCTTCTTTCCTTCCTTTCTTATTTCTTCTCTTCTTTCTTCAATTTCCATGCTGAGTTTCTAGGGATTTCCAAAACCAGATTTGATTCAGTAGCTCCATCCTCTGCATCTCGCCAATTAGTTTTTATTCATTCGGTGCTGAAATCCTTTCTGATGTATCGCTCTGCTAAGGGTGATTATGAGCTTGAATAAGCAACCCAATTCCCTCAGGGACAAATAATTATGAACCAGAAGGGAGCATCAGGACACCAGCTCTTCAAACAAATTGTTTTCCACAATGATTTTCTGCTGTTGAAACTAAAGCATATATCTGTGTAATATTTAATGGGGAGATGTTAGTCCAGGGGTACAAAGATTCAGTTATACAAGCTGAATATGTTCTGGAAATCTAGTGTACAGCATAGTGATTATAGTTAGAAATATTATATTGCAAACTTGGAATCTACTAAAAGAGTTGATTTTAAGAGCTCTCACCACAGAAGGAAGGAAGGAAGGAAGGAAAGAAGAAAGAAAAAAAGAAATAAAAAGAAAGAAAGCAAGCAAGCAAGCAAGAAAGAAAGAAAGAAAGAAAATATTAAAAATAACTGAGTCAATAGATATATTAATTAGCTTGATAGTGATTATCATTTCATAATGTATATGTGGTACATCTTAAATATATCCAAATTTATATGTCAACCATACGATAGTGAAACTGGAACAAATAATTTACAACTGGCAGGCCATTCAGAGAGCAATTAGAAGATAGTTTTTCCAGCTTTTTCCTGGAGAGGACAGACTTGCTTGGAAGGCCCAGCTTCGGAGGTGAGGACGCAGTGGAGCAGCAGGGACTCCTGGCCTCTCATTTTCATTTTACTTAGAGTAGACGTGATTTCATTTCGTGAATGTAATGAAGTTCTGTGCAATGTTTTTATTACTCTTGGTAATATGTTTCATAACTAAGAAAGGAGGAAAGGATTAAAACTAAATTGTTTCCACTGCCTTATTTTACAGAAGCAAAAAATAGGGCCCCAAAAAGTCAGTAGAATTTGGGAGGAACAGGAGAAACAGGTGTGGTGTGTCTTTGGGCACATTGCTTGAACTGTGTAAGTCTCTCTCTCTCACTCCCCACCCCACTGCCCATCCCCAGCTCTCTCGGAAGAAAAAGAAAGGGGAAAGTTCCCACTCTGCAGTTATTACAAGAAGCCCTGTGATCTATGTGAAAGTTCCTGGGAAAGTGCAGGGAATTAATTATTAGGGTAAATTCTCTGCATAGGCTCCCATGCATTTAATACAATCACTCAGTCAGTTTCTTCCTAGGATCTTTGCTAGGACTCACACTCCCTTGGAGTTTAAGGGTTAGAAATTAGCTCTGTTTCAGGGCGGGGTCTCCCCTGCCTCCCCAAAAGAAAGACCTTCTCCTTCCTCCTTCATTGATCAAATGTCACCCTAATTATCCTGCCACTGGAAATAGCTCTGGCATTTTTTGAACGTGCACAGCTCTGAAGCTCCTGTCAAATGTGTTTCTGCCTCTCTCTTTTCAGCCTTCTCTTCTCTGGTGCCTTTGGATAATTTGCTCCAGGGCTGCAGTAACAGTCACATTGCAGCTCCTTGTCCTATTCCCAGCTTCTTAGGGAGTTGCAATGGGGCTGAGTAGGAAGAAACTGTATCAGGGTCTCTCTCTACACCCTGGGTATTCACACAGCCTGAGCCCTCTGTCCTAACATCTTCCAATTGTGTGACATCCACAGATTTCATTAAAGGGCTATTTCCTCCCCTTTCCAGGCCATTAATGAATAGATGATCCCGTCTGCCAAGTGCCAAATTTCAATCTCCTTCCAACTGCAAACTTTGCTGGTGATCTCTCCTCTTTGTTACTATTTCCTCAGCCACTTTTCAATCTGTGGGTTTAAAAAATTTCTGTAACTGTGGAAGAGAGACTAGTGCTTGAATTCTTGCAGACATGCCTGGGAAAGTGGAAAGAACAGCAGCTAGGGCGCTTGGGGTCCCTTCCAGTGAAACTTACATAAGCCCCTTCCTGACCGTGTGATTTTGGAAGGAACTTTGTGGTCTCTGGGTCTCAGTTTCTGAAAATAAAACTGAGAATATTAATAACACTAATGAATTACTGTGAAGATCAAGTTGCATGAGATGTTATATAAAGCATCCAACACAAGGTCTGTTTTATATCAGAGACTCAATAAAAGTTGGTTCTTTCTTTTCTCTGAATAATTTATATTGAGGACTTCTGGCAGATCCTGCCGGTACCCAGCAGATACTCTCTTGCCTTGTCCATTTCAGTGCACACCAGCCCAGCTTCCAACTGCCAGCTCCTGCACTTCCTTGCAGAAGTGCTTTCCCCTACCACGGGAGCTTGTTTTGCTGCCCAAGGGTCAGGTGGTGAATGCACCAAGGAACACCCACATGCAGTTGCTTATAACCAATGAACAAAGCGCTGATTATAAATACTCCAGCTCTTCCACCCTTGGTTTGGATAACTCTGACGTGGTTGTTCCTTGTTGGTTCCCAGAGTTCTTCCAACAGGTTTAAGCTCCACCTGTCTACAGAGGCTTGATTACACATCCTTTATCCTCTGCCTTCCTTCTCTGTCCTCAGACAGCCTATGATAACCCAGCCTAACAATACACCTAGCACAGTGTTAGGCGGCTAATTAACAAATGATTCCTCCCCTGCATTTTTTTTTTTTTTTTTTTTGCCCCTGGAAACATTCAGATTCAGGCTAGGCATCTACTAAGCGGGTTTGCATATATGGTAGTTTTCATCCATTGAAAGACTGGAAACAACTCTTAAGCTATCTATTAATATAGGAGAAAATGTGGCTGGCTTCTAGGCAGTGCACTATGAAAGATATGCAAAGTTTCTTTGTCGTTATTAAACTGGCAATCTGCACAAATATTGATTACTTATCTCAACTGTCTTGATTCATGCCCGGCTGGGAATCATACCCCCAGGATAATCCAATATGGTGAGACCCAGGGCTGTAAGTAGTGGGTGAGGAATGGGGTGGAGATCATTCAAACCAGAGACCATGATAGGGACTGAAAGTCACGATCAGGTACAAACGCCCAGTCCAAGGACTTAGGAGTGGAACACTGTGGCAAGATGAAGCCTGGACCAGAAGAGGGGCAGTGGGTGGTGAGGCCATGCCAGGAGAACTGCACTGTTCACAGCTTATCTTTCAGCACAAGTGAGGTTTACAGCTTCATGGAAACCAGTAATTACTGAGTGTTAACTATGAGCTGGGCAGCAGAGCACAGCCTGGCAGACAGGAGCAGAGTCAAGGCAGATGTCCTCATCGGGATTCAGTAAAGAGGACACCGGTGTTACACCCATCCACCGCGCAGTGTTGTGAGCACCTCTGTCCTTGAATTCCATCAATTTCACACAGTGCCTCTTTTCTTTTTGTCATAATGGCTTCACTGATGACTTAACTCCCTTCTAGATAGAAGCATCACCTGTTTCTGTGTCGGCTCTTCCATTGTTGGTTGACCTAGAGCAGAAAATAGGTTGCTTAATAAATAGTCCCAGCATTGATACAATATGGCCTATTTCTAGGTCAACTGTACCTGGTGGGGAGGGAACAATGGCCTCGTGGTTAAAAGGGAATGCAAAGCCCTATTAGGACTGCCGTCTCTTAGATGGTTAATTAACCAGAGACCTGGGAGCCCAACTCCAAGAGCAGTCTCTGAAGATGAGAAAGCAGCACAGGCACTGCATGCAAGCTGTGGGGAATAACCTTGGATGTCCTGCAAAGAGCAGGTCACACAAAAGGCTCTGGGGAAAATGACTGATTTAGCATTTGTACAGTACACAGCATTGTACTTTCTCACTGCCGTGGACCTCTTTGGCAGGGGCTGTTTAATCCACTAGGACATTCAATCAAGCCTCTTTGAAAGTTTCCGGCCCTACATGCTCCCTTTATCCAAGCAGGTCACCTTTCCCCGGTCCCTGACGCAGCAGCCAGAGCCACATAATAACAGTCTCGGTGCCCTTGCGTGCGTCAGCAACTCCCCTTGACCCTCCGGCTTGACCTTGGCTCAGTCCACTTCCGGACTATTTTCTTTTGACTGTACCATTTATAAAATCCATCATTTACTGACCATTTTCTATGAAATATTAGGTACAAACAGGAGCTGAGAGTATGTGAGCTCCTGAGTAAACAGAGTTGAATTTGAGCCTCAAATTCTAGCCTTGTGACCTTTTCTAGACTTGTGACCTTTTCTAGCCATGCTATCTTAAATAAGTCATTTAACCTTTCTAAGCCTTGGCTGATTCATGGCTAAGATAGATATACTAACATGTAAGTGTGAGGAAATACTAGCTGTTGTTACTGTTTCTAACTGCTACTTTTATATCATTATATAATAACAATATTAAATGTATAATTGAGTATATGATAAGTAATGTATACATATTATAAACAGTGTATATTATTATAAATATAAATGTATAGTCATGCATTAATTAATGGCAAGGATATGTTCTGTGAAACATATTCTTAGGCAATTTTGTCATTGGGTGAACATCATAGAGTATACTGAGTTCACTTAGATAAACCTAAATGGTACAGCCTACTACACATGTAGGTTATATGGTACAGCCTATTGCTCCTAGGCTACAAACCTGTATAGCATGTTATTGTATTGAATACTATGGGCAATTCTAACACAATAATAGCTATTCATGGATCTAAACGTATCTGAAGATAGGAAAGGTACAGCAAAAATATGGTATAAAAGACTGGAAGTTGCTCTGGGTGAGTCAGCGAGTGAGTGGCAAGTGAACGTGAAGGCGTAGGACATTACTGTACACTGCTGTAGACTTTATACACACTGCACAATTAGACTACACTAAATTAATAAAAATATTTTTCTATCTTCAATAATAATTTAACCTTAGCTTATTGGAAGACCACCATCATACACGCAATCTGTCATTGGTTGAAACATCATTATGCAATGCATAAATGTATTTATATAAACATAAAATAATATTAAATATGCATATCATAGATATATATATTATTTACAACTGCTATTAATGTTAATAATTACTATTATTACTCCTTTAACATGGCATCATATTCATTTCCATATTATTTTACGTGAATATTCAATCCTGTGAGGCACGTGTAGTTTTTCTTACTTACTAATGGAGAAACTGAGGTTCAGGAAGACTCAATAATTTTCCCATGGTGCAACTGCTAACAGTAATTAGAATTAGAACACTTGGCTCCCAAATCCACTTCATTTTTATTTTCTTTTTCTCTTCCTCCTCTTCCTCCTCCTTCCCCTCCATATAATTCTCTCTCTCTCCACTAAGAATGTGGAGTCTGTGGCAGCTGCCCTTGTACCTGACATTTACAGACAAGACTTTATGTTTTTTTGTATGGGCTTAAATCATAAAAGACCAGCATTGAAATCAGAGCTCAGATCTGGAACTTTTCGGAGTAACAAATAGTTATTGAGAATCTAGGGCATGGGAGCTGGTTAGAAATCCTGTAACACCCACCTATCAGGTAAGAAAGCCCGAGCTCCAAAATACAAGATGTGCAGGGAGTCTTGATTCATCTAGGTCAGGGGTTTTCAGCCTTGGAACTATTGACATCTTAAGCTGGATTTTTCTGTGTTGTGGTGAGCTGTCTTGTGCATTGTGGGATGTTACACTGCAGCCCTGGCCTCTACCCACTAGACGACAGTAGCATACCCCCTTCCCCACTACCCCCTAGTTGAGACAGGTAAGCATACCTCCAGATATTGCCAAATGTACACTGCTGGGAGTAATCACCCCAGCTGAAGATGACTCATCTAAGTTAATTGAAGGATGACCAAGAAAAAATAGTAAGAAAATGATTTGGGGGTCATAGATTCTTTGGAAGAAGGGATATAGAAAGTTTCCTTGGAAAGATTGCAGAATTCAGGATTGGAAGAATGTTGGTGGGTTCCAGCTTTGCCTCTTCCCTGGCTTGATCCACATCACCAGGATAAGCCAGTTGTTGTCTCTGAGCCTGAGTATCCTCAGTGGGAAAATAGTGTGTCATAGACTGAATGTTTGTGTTTTTCACAAAGTTCATATGTTGAAGCCCTGAACCCCAATGTGATGGTGTTTGTTGATGATGACTTGGGAAGGTAATTAGTATTAGATGAGTTCAGGTGAATGTGGCCCTCATGATGGGATTAGTGCCCTTATTAGAAGAAACACCAGATACATATCTCTCTCTCTCTCTCTCTCTCTCTCTCTCTCTCTCTCTCTCTCTTTCTTTCTTTCTTTGTGTTGTGTGATGACACAGAAAGAAGGCAGCTGTCTGAAAGCCAGGAAGAGGGGCTTCACCAGGACCTAACCCTTCCAGCACCTTGATCATGGGCTTCTAGCCTCCATAAATGTGAGAAAATGTATTTCTGTCTTTCAAGTTACCCAGTCAATGATATTTTTTTGTTATGGCATCCAAATGGTATGTTTTGCCATAACAAAAAGTACCATTGACTGGTAATAGTTTTTCTTATGGCTCAAGATTATCAGGGAATTAATTGAAGTAAATCTGAGAACTGTAAAGTGGCATACGATATTTAGTTTTTATACATAGCTATTAGTTTGAAGGACATTTAGCAATCAACTGCTTTTGAAGTTTGGCAAGCACTGGTCCTACTAGACCTGATTTGCTGAAGAGGTGATATAATTGTAATTAGCTTATTACTGGCATGCCATGGAAGGCCACTAAAAACTTGAAACGAGTGTACCATTAATTAATTCATTTACTCATTCCACGTCAGACTGAGAACGTGCCCTCCCCAAGCTTCTTGTATTCAGGTGAATATACAAACTTGACTTACAAGACTGAGTTAAGACAGGTTTTTGAACAGAATAAAACTACAAATTATTTTATTATAATTTCAAATGCTTTGTTGGAGAAGTTCAGAGTTCTATTACAGCACATACTAGTTAAAACTTTCTTAAATAGCATCAATAACTTACTGATGTCTACTGCAAATAATTAAATTGCTTAAGAAACCTTTCTTCATAAATGATGTGCAAGTAAAACTTAGGTTAGAATAAAGAATCATCATGATTTTTTTAGTGTATTATTAGAAATTGTTAAAGATAAACTTTTACTTTTTGCATATACAATGCAAGTAACTAAAAGTAAAATGAGTGAGTAATTGTCTGTATGCTGTTGTCAGAGCTACAGAGAACTACACTGTGCTGGCCAGGAAAGGGCTGGCAATGCTCAGCAGTGAAGAATTGGAGCCAAAAAAACAAACAAAAAAACATCTCAAAAACACATTTATTCAACAGACATTGATGAAAGTTCCCGCATGTGTCAGGCACGGTGCTGATTGGCAGAATACCTAACTTGCAGGTATTCATAACTGCAAGAGTTATGACTTGCAAAGCTGTAATTTACAAAGCCCCACTCCATTAATTCTCTCATTCATTTCTCATTTGTTTATCAAATAAAATAAACTATAAGGCAACTAAGAATTACTCTTCCCATTTAATAAATAAAAAAAAAATACGGTATAGAGACGATCAAAGACATGTTTCTGAGCAGCATCAGGTAAGTTATAGAGCAAGGATTCACATAAAGGTGAGTTTTAGACTCTAAGCAGTAGACTTCCATTGATACTACATTTTACCAAAACACACTTTTTTCCAGAAGTACTGGAAAGTATGCAACAGAAATACCTTAATTAGTTGTAGTTAATGGTGCATTTGGTTACCACTAAAATTCATGTTCTAAATTGTCTAGTCCAGGCCCTTTCTAAACCATAAAGTTAAAATTACCCAATGCTTTGTCTCAACTCAATTTACTTTTCAATACAGCAGAGTTTCAAGGAGCACCTACTTCATCTGTGAGCAAAAGTGCAAAGAGTGCAATATCCAGGGCTTTTGGGGCACCAGCTGGCCATTCTCTTTGCAGAGCATGGGCTGCCTTTGGAGATGAGATCATAGGGATAGAAGGATGGTTGAAGCCATTTGAAGGACTGGTGATTCATGGAATACCAACTGCCTGGGCTGCCATAACAAAATACAATATAGGCTGCATGGCTTAAACAACAGAATTCATTTTTTCACAGTTCTGGAGGCTAGAAATTCCAGATCAAGGTCTGGAAGAGTTGGTTTCTAATGACGGCACTCTTTCTGGCTTGTATATAGCTGCCTTCTCACTATTCCTCCCATGGCCTTTCCTTGGCATGTGTGCATGGAGAGAGAGAGAGAAAATGATTTCTCCAGTGTCTCTTCTTATAAGGACATTAATTCTAGTGGATCAGAGACTCACCCTTATAGCCTCATTTAACCTTAACTAATTCCTTAGAGGCCCTATCTCCAAATAGAATCATACCGGGAGTTAGGGCCTGAACATATAAATTTTGGGGGAACATAGACTTTCAGTCCATAACATTCCTTCTGTGGCTTCCCCAAATTTATATCTTTCTTGCATACAAAATACATTCATTCTATCCGAACAACTCTAAAACTTTTAACCCATTTTGGCATCAACTCTAAAGTCTAGAGTATCATCTCTGAATATCATTTAAATCAGATATTGGTGGAACTTAATATACGATTCATCTTGAAGCAAAACTTCTCTCCACTTAGGAAACTGTGAAACCAGACAAGTTGTGTGTGTCCAAAATACAATAGCAGGACAGGCATAAGGTAGACATTCCCAGTCTAAAAGGGAAAAATAGTAAAGAGGGAGGGTTAATGGATCCCAAGCAAGTCCAAAACCTAGCAATACAAATTTTGTTAGATCTTAAGGCACAAGAATAATCCTCTCTGCTTTGGTGCTATGTACTCTGGCCCCACTGGGGCAGCAACAGCAACCCACATCTCTACTGGACACAGGTCCTATCACCATGGCTCAGCTGGGAGCTTCTGGGACACAAACATTTTGTGCATAACACATGCTTGATTCTGTAGGCAGTGGAAAGTCATTGAAAGATTTTATACCTAAAAGTGGCATGTACAAAGTATTGTTTCAGAAATATCAATTTGGCTTGAGAGTAAAGGATAATTTGAGCTGAGGGAAAACAAAGCAAGCAAGATGAATTAGTAAGGCACTGCAGTGATTCATTCACTTATTCCTCCTCCCTTCATTCATCATATATTTACAGAAAAATGGTTATTTATTAGGTGGATACTGATTGTTGATGGTGCAATAATAAATGGGACAGGATAGTCCCTACACCCAGGGAACTTATTTTCTAGTAGGCAAGAGGATCTGATTAAAACATAGCAGTGAGGTAGGTCCGGGGATAATGTGAAACCTGACTCAGAAGTATGATCAGCAAAATCTGCATCTGCACAATGTAATTTAACAGATGTAGAGGATATTGGAAGTGTCTAATAAGAGACATTTTGAGAAATGAATGCTCTTTTTGTAATCCTTTTAGCATGAACATAGGAAGATAGTGGCAGTCACATATTTGCAGCCATTGGAAGGTTAGTAGAATCTGGTATCTCCATACCAGCTGCTTCCAGCATGGCAAAATAGCCTAAGGCAGGTTAAAGTAAATTAATCTCCTTATTTTATTCACTCATTCAACAAATATTTACTGGATGCTGCCATGTGTCAGGTACTGTTTTTGGTACTGAGGCTATGGAGGTGAACAAAAAATACAAAGTCCCTGTTTTCCTGGAGCTAACATTATACATTGAGAGAGATGGAAATCAAATGAGTAAATAAGTATATGAGAAGATTTCAGACTGTGATTATGTGCTATGATTAAAATTCAGATGTGGTAAAGGATCAGAGAGTGATGGGGAAGTACCCTGTTAAAAAGCAGGTCGGAAAAGGGGTTGCGGGGGACACTAAGAGGAGACCTGAGCAAAGCTTTGGGTTAAGTCACTTCAACCCTTCTGAATCCCCAGTGCACAAAGCCTGGAAGTAGAACCCAGTAGTAAGATTAACAAATTAGGAAACAGAACAGAACCACAGCAGCTCACATAGGGTTCTTCCTTGTCAATGTTGTACTCTCTCTCTCTCTCTCTCTCTCTCTCTCTCTCTCATGCTTTATTTTTCTAGCCCAGAAATTATTTATGTTAGAGTCACAGAAAGTGCAATTGCAGAAAAATGGGGCATTATGAATAGAAGGGATTTTGTGAAGGCAGGAGTTATCCCTACTACTCACAGACAGCAATTGACTCTATTAGCAAAATCTCCACTTTATGATGGTCTAACCCATGTTAGATCTCTTTGCCCAGTGAAAACTCACTGACCGGAAAGTTGTCAATTATGCTGGTTAACTTCTATCTGCCAGCCATAGGTCTGGCCTCTGGAGTCAAATTGGACACGTACAGCCCCTCCTCTTTCACCCATCAGCCCTATGGATATTCAAGTCCAGGTGAAGGATAGCTCATACCCTGCCTCCTCCCTCTGTACTGCACCACCAACTGAATCTCTTTTGTTCTTTTTTCTTTTTATCTGTTTTCTTTCTTTGAAACATTTATTGAAGGTCTACAGTAAGCCAAGAGCCTGTAGTGCACTGGAATAATTTCATGTCGCCTCAGCATCTATTTTGAATGTAAGTTTAACTTTCTCATACCAGATGCCGGGCTCATCAGTCACCCTTGCTACAGTTTCCAGTTCTGCAGCCACTCAGATGGCTCAAGCTGGTGGCCAGAGACAAGAACTTAGAGGCACCTCTTCCACCCAGCCAATGGGCCACCTGCTTTCCAGCTACTTCCTTTAAACAGACCATTCAGGCATTTGCCCGCTAACGTAAAACGATTCACACCCCATTCTCTCATATATACTGCTAGTTGTGTCTCAAGAACTCTCTCTGTCTCTCTGTCTCTCCTGCTGACTCTTCATTCCTGCCTCTCATGACCGGGAACAAAGGACTGCCCTCCCAACTGGTTGCAGTCTCCCTGCCCAGGATCTGCAAGTGAGAGTCTTTGAACTTGTTTGCTATGTGGCTATCTTCCAGCTGAAGAACAAGGTCTGCCCAAGGCTGGGTTTTCCCTGGGACACCAGGGAGAACACAAGGTCAGGCTTCCAGCATTACAGCAGGCACAAACTGGACATGGGCCAGACAAGAGCCACAAGGGCATCTGCCAGTATAAACAAGTTCCCTAGGAGAGGAACCCCCGGTCTTAAATTGGACAACTGAACATTAGGCCCTGCGCCAGATAAAAGAAGTATCCCGTGAAAGGCACACCGTAAACACCCACATCCAGCTCCCCTTCAGCTCCCACTGGGGCAAGACTGCCAGCCACTCTGGTACCAGAAACTCAAGTTAGCTGGGGGCTCTCAGAACAAGGGTCCACTAGGCACTAAAATATCAAGATCAATAAATACAGATTCTGTTCTTAAAAATTTATCATGTATCAGGGGAGAAAAGCTTTGAGAACAAACCCATCACAATATGAAAAGGATGATTTGGGTACAGAGAGGACAATGAACTTCAGCCCTGGAGAAGAAGCCATGGGAAGAGTGGTCAGAGCCATTCTACACCTGCCCAGGGCAAGTCGTTCTAAACTGAGAACGTAAGCCAAGTGGGCAAAGGTGGGCTCACATGAAGACACAAGCACATTCAGGGAACTCCTTCCTACAACTGAAGCTTAGTACATCTGAATGCAGTCCCAGAAATCACGCTGGAACACCAGATATGAAATGTTTCACTGTGCCAAAGACTGTTCTGCTGAATATTATGGAGACATGCAGGTGAGTATAAGGAATGTCACCACCTTTGTTATGGAGGCTATAGATTCTAATTATGCTCTCTGAGTTGGATTTAAATGGGGTTGGATTTCATCTCTTCAGGCATAGTATCACATGACTCTTTCTTTTCTCCAGTTCAAGATGTTACCTCCTTGAGAACATGGACTAGATTTTATTCCCCTCATTCCTCACAAGGCAACAGTAGTCATACATGTATAATTATTATGATAATGTGTGGCTTGGTAGAATTGGCAAAGCAATATCATGTACCATATTCACTTTGGGAAGCAGCCATTTTCCTCATTTTATACATACAGGAGAGGTAGTGATAGGGATCCAGAAAGGTCATATGTGCTGTCCCCATGATGCAAACAACAATTTGCAGAGGCAGGGCTACAATCCAGGTCTCCTAGCTCCAGGCTATTGTCCTTTCCTCTAACACCTGGTGATTGCTTTTCTTGAACAGAGTAAGCTTGTGTAGTGGTAGAAGACATGAACGAAAACCACCTATTCTTCTATGACCAACTGAGCTAGCAGCCACTACCCCTGCATTTATTACTTATTCTGACCCATTTACATTGCAAACGTCAGGCTCTTGCACAAAGGGTTTGGGAAGTTTGGGAGCTGCTGTCAGCTTTTCAGAGGCTCAGTAGTCTATTTCTGAGGATGTGTCTGCCTCTGGATGCAAGTATTACAACATGCCTCAGTGAGCATGGATAAGAAGCAAGGTCTTTGACGTAGATTGCTAAAATACAGTTCTCTTTAAAGCAATGTCCTGTCAAGCAGTTTGGATAAAACACTGGCCTGAAAGTTACTGGGCACCGGTCCTTTTGCCTATTTATTCATTAAAAAAAAGCATAAGACAGAGAGAGAGAGAACCATCATTTAATGACATGTAACAAGGTTCTATGTCATAATATTAACAAAAAATATTTTTGTCAAGCTACAGAACATGATTGATACATAACTCTAATTCTTGAAATTAGCTTTTGTAATAGGTGTTTTGAATCCACATTTTGTGATAGAAGAAGCTTCCAGTCAGAGAAGAAGGAAGGAAAAAAATAAATAAAATGATACTTTGAGAGCATTTGCTATAATTTAGGCATTCTAGGGGTTTTGTATATGCCGTCATGCTTCACTTAAAGACGGGATGTGTCTGAGAAATGTATCATAGGTGATTTCATCATTATGTGAATAGCATAGAATGTACTTACACAAACCTAGATGGCATAGCCAACTACACATTTAGGCTGTATGGTACAGCCTATTGCTCCTAGGCTACAAACCTGTACAGCATGTTACTGTTTCAATACTATAGGCAATTGTAATACAATGGTAAGCATCTGTATATCTGAACATATTGAAACATCAAAAAAGTACAGTAAAAATATGGTATAAAAGATAAAAAATGGCATACTTCTATAGGGCAGCTCTTTTATAATCTTATGGGACCACCATTACATATGTGGTCCATAGTTGACTGAAACGCCATTATGTAGTGCATGGCTATATTAATTTAACTACTTTTCACAACAACCTTATGAGATGGGTACTATTTTTTTCTGTTTCACACACGAGACTTAATGAGGGTCAGATAAATTACACAATTTGCCTAAAGTCACAAAACTAGCAAATATGGAATTGAGATAGGAAGGCTGGCAACAGCCCCATGGCCCTCCTACAATAAATTGTGTTAGGCATTTCCATTGTATGTCATCTCATTCAGTCCTGTTACTTCACCCTGGGAAACAGGTATTAGGATTCACATATTTACATACTGAGACTCCGAGGCTCAGAGAAACTAAGAAACATGTTCAAATTCACATAGTTATGAAATAGCAAAGTGGTACTCAACTCCAAGTATTCTAATATCACATCTCATATTGTTTTCCTACAGGAGGGTTCCTGATAAACAAGACAAATTGGGATCATTCTTTTTTTTAAAACTAATAATAATCATTTATATTCCAAAACCTGCTTTGAAGCAGTTATGAAATGTATACAATTTACCATTATTACATGGGCTATTGTCATTTCTGTTTTTAAAATTATGATGCCATTCTTTAAAATAATTGGAGAGAAATCACTTGTAAGAGAATAAGTCTTCATTTAAGTACTCAGTGTCTTGGAGATACAGCGAGCAGATGTTCAAGTACAACTCAGATGGAGGCAAATGTGATAGGCGTGTGGGCTGCAGGATTTGATATTGGGATCCGCTGGTCCTGTGGATTGGGGAATTGCCAAATACACCTCAATCCTCAAAACCAAAGCTCCCTGGAAATCACCTAGTCTATTACCAGAAGAAGTTGGGAATTTTCTTCCATAATCCCTTCTTATTATTTTTAACACTGGGCCATGGCCCTTTGAATTCTTAGGAGCTTAGATGTGACAGATCCCTTCTTGATTTCAATGAAAGTACTATTCCTGAGAAATCTGTTCCAGAGTTTCCTTAGTTGTCAAATCTTGTGCCACTAAACCAACCAACCAACCAACCAACCAACCAACAAAACCAGAGTATCTACCAAGGTATACTTGCTGGCTTAAGTAATGGCACAAGAATCAGAAGTCAGAACTATATTTTTTATGAAATTTAATCTGCAGTTTCTAGGTAGAGGCAGATTTTGAAATAACAAAACCTCTAATTTTAGTTTTACTCCTGCAATTTTTATTTTTTGTATA